>KZ651255.1:51588-74071 GCA_001010745.2 Gerris buenoi | reverse complement strand
TAGATTAGGGGGGGGGGTATTCGTAGTGCTAACAAGAAAAAAAACAACTTATTCCACAAAGCAATTCTTACTGCAGTACAATATCTTACTGTAAGTCATGGGTGTCGTCTGCAGTTAATTAAGGGGGGATTTATGGGGAAAATTTTGAAAATATGACCCCTTAAAGCAGCGCTTTTATGCATTTCTGAGGTGAAATTGAAAATTTGATAATTTGCTTCCTGGGGGGGCTAATTTGGTTTCTGGGGGGGCTTAAGCCCCTTTGCCTCCCCCCCCCTAGTATCGCCACTGGTTACGCCACTGTTTTTAGCTTTTTATCATAACTATAATTTTAGTTATAATAATCAAGGTTTTCCGGTGGTGAATCACGCCACGATTGTTTTAGAAGCTAGTGAAACAAGATTTCTCCTTTTCATAAGCACTAGCTAGATTATGGTTCATTAGCAAAAAATGATAAGAAAAAATACATAAATAGAGTATAAATGGACTTACTGGTCTCGGTTTTTTGATAATTGTTCCAAGATGAAGATTTCACTATAATCATTACTATACCAGCTGTTAATAAAATAAGAATGATAACAAAACCACACCCAACAGCTATCCACATTAATGGCAATTCACCTAAAACAAAATTAATTAATTTAATTATATTAAATTAATGTACATATTTATTAATAAATTAGTATATTATTGATTAGTTAAGTGTTTGTGTGTTGTGTGTAATTAAGTAAAAGTATATCAAATTGTAGCTTTTTATACCAAAAATGCTAATCTGCAAGGATTTTAGGAAAACACTCAAAGTGGCTTATGGCTTATACTTTTTTTTATGAATAATTTAAGGGTCGTTTTCAAATAAATTGGGCATTTCATGTCCCCGGCCTTTGAAGGCGTGTAACTCAGAAAGTATACGGAAATTTTTAATTTTAATTAATGCGTTCTTTTAAGGAGAACGAAAGGAACATTTCTCTGCTTTTAAATTTTCAATACAACAATCAACAAAATTTTTAATCAATTTAAAAAAAATAAAATGTCACATACGTTACTATCCCCGGGTATATGTTCTAATTTTCCTAATGATTTATCGATATGTTCTAGTTGTTAGATTAAAATGATACTTGGTTCAATTTTTTATATTAGCCTTGGCTACGAGAGTCTATAACAGAGTTCCTTCTATTTTAAACGAAGGTATTGTTATAAGTCAGAATATAGCTGTCCCCAACTTTGGTGTGAAAAACTACGTACCGAATAAACTTCATATGGTGGGGGGAGAACAAGGGGTTGGAACTTATGGATGACGTTTTTAGACCCGTTGATTTGTACAACTGTACCTTAAGTTGGCATATTGCTGTCCTTTCGTCAGGAGCGATGCCGCATCACGTCAACTACGTATTTATAGCGCGTATTTATATCAATGTCACAGACGTTACCACCTTCTCACTATGAAATGTTATTAATATTAAAATTTAATTGTTGTTAAGTGATAGGTTTTTGGATTCTTATCTTAACGAGTCTAATTATTTTAGCTAATAATGATTTTTCATAGATATATATATTTTAAAATAGATGTGATTGTCCCGTATGTTACCTGTCACGTACGTTACTTTTTTGGTAACTTAGTATGTGACTAATTTATAATTTTATTTTCACATGAGTTTCTTGTCACGAATTATCAACATTTCACTAAGAAAAACGTTTGGAAGAAAAATTGGGAATTAATTGTGATACAAATAATTGTTACTCGTGTTATACGACCTTTTTTTTAACTGAATATTTTTTTATTGTCATTTCTATTATTTTGCGTAAAATTGTTTCTTTTTGCAATGATTAAGTTCAATGATTTTTTTTAAAAAAATATATTTAAGACTTATATAAATACATAATACTAAAAAAAATAAGATGTTTTCATTCGTGTATTTTAAATTTTTATTTTCCTAATGCAACTTATTTTCCTATGTCACGTACGTTACTAACATGTATGAATTTCTTTTTATTCTGAAAATTACTTTTGTTAATAATTTATGCAAGAAATTATATTGTTTTGTTTAGAATATGATTTTATAACAATTACAGCTCATTACTTTAAAATTATCAGCATGGAAACTAAAAATATTTGAACTTATCTAATATTGTAGGGAACGTATATGACAAATGTTGGTAATTTTTTTACATTTTACGAATAAAGTTAAATGAAGTTAATAAATGAGGTTCTCTTACACTTTAAGTGATTAAATTGCTCATTTAGAACGATTATTACTGCAGGAAAACTGAGGTAAGTATTAAATAGTGCAGTGTTCAATGGTAACGTTTGTGACATTAAAATTACGACTTTAAATACAAAAAAAAAATCTGTTAAAAAATCAGGATGCATAGAACTCGCGTATAATTGCCCGAAAACATAATTAGGATAGTAAAGGGACCAGGATGTATCAAAAATGTCGAAATTTTCTAACTTTTATTTTTTTTTATTTTTCGGCATTTTGAAAAAGCCAAATGCCCAATTTATTTGAAAACGACCCTTAATCGAAATATAATTCCATTGTAGGAATTCTTTTACAAAATTCACACCATTAAGGTTAACTTACTACGAAATTTGAAGAGTTTATTTTAAATAGTTGCAGAGGTATAATCTCTGGATAAATAATAAAGTGGACCCCATTTTAATACAAATATGTAGTGGGATAAAAAAATGAGTTATGGCAGAAATTTACCCCTTTACCATATTGGTAGTCTTCCAATATGGATAAATCGAGATGAGTCAGTGACTCAGAAGTATTGTGATTTTATATAATACTAGCTTTCATCTAGACATTAGTGGCTATGTTTCCTAAAATCATGTGGGCCTAGTAATTAAATTAAATTCTTAAATAGTTTTATTTCCAAAGCCTTCTAGGAATAAAATCAGGACTATATTACACATCATAAAATCCATTACTAAGAATATAATGCTCTTCAAATCGTAGTTCGGAGTCTATCTATATATTTAAAAAATAGCCAATAGAAACTAAGAATAGTAATAAATAACAATGCTAAAAAAAGGAATAACAAATAAAAAAATAACCGTAGATAAAAACCAGTTAGACTGGGAAGTGATTGAACAATCATCAACCATGATGGTGCAATCATTTAATTACCAGTCTCTTCTCTCAATACGGCAGTTGCACCAGTAAATATTTAATAACTCTAGTTCAGGGAAAAATTAATAAAAAAAAAAAATAAATAAATAAATACTCGATTTAAAGAGGATTAGTTTGAGGTTTAAGCATTCCAATCAGAAATTTAATCGGTCAACAATGGCGGACGCCATAAACGCTCAAAATCAAATTTCTTTTAAAAATAATTAAATTTAGCTCTATTTAAGGTAGAACCGATGGAGTTACGACAAAAAGTCATAAGACCAAAGTTGTAGATCTTTTAAAATCAGTTACCGTTGGCGCAATCAGCTTGTCGATACGACTTACCGTTAAGCCACAATAAGCCTAAAAAAAACTAAAGTGCGTCCGCCATCTATAATTTTTAAGGGGGGTAATAATATATTTTTTATCTTTTAGGATTTTTCCAGTCGGTTTGGGCCAATTTCCGACCAAACGCAAAAAACCGTGAGTCTTTAGGTGGTCTATAATCTAGAAGTACTCAAATTTATTAGCATTTTGATTAGCAAGTCTGTGGGGTCTGTTTACGGTGGGCCAACGTAATTTTTTTTTAGGTTGCTGTTCATACTTTTTCCTATAAAAATGTTAATAACTTTTGATCCACTCAAATTTTTAGATGAAACCAAGCCTATAAATTGCGCAACATATTTGCGCTCACCCCTGAAAAAAATAATCCATTTTATTTAGCCAGTTTTGCGGCTATAAAGTCTGACTGGGGCGACAGACACACATACATACACGAAAAAAGTTAAGGTCGGATTCGGTTTTTGGAATGTATAAAATGAAAAAGTATCCAAAAAAAATTTCAATTCTGACCAATGTACAGACAAAACTTTAATTTTATATATATAGATACAGATTTGTTAGTGTTTACCCTCTAGAGTAGATGTGATTCCAATTAATGCTTCATCATAGCAAGGCGCAAGGAGTAGATCGTCCAATCCGTTTAGAGTGAAGTACCTGACAAATATCACAGTAATTAAAAAAAGTTTTAATTCAACATTTTTGAATAAAATAGGAGAATTTTGGTCGATACGGATTCAAAACTATAAAGTGTAAAAAGTTGATTTTGGATCAACTAATAGAATCCACGAGTACATCATCTATTTATAACTTTCAAATCTAAAAACTTTTGTTATGATACGTTTAATATACTTATACTAGTTTAGGCGAACTTCGTTACACCTAAAAAACATTAATGAAATAAGAAATAAATAGCTGCTATCTTTAAAAACCTTATAAATAGTTTATTAAGTTAAATAATGTTGCCTTATATGAAAAATGTATATTAAAATTTGCAATATATACTTGTACAATATACAACATTGGCATAAAAGATGTTCAAATAAACAAACGTTCATTTTTATTTATATAGATATAGATAAAAGATAAATAAATAATAAATAGATTATAAAAATATAATATATAGAATATAGATAAGTATATATGTAGGCGGTCAAGAAAGTAACAGACGTTACCTTGCTCGGCAGCTAGCAGAGCTAGCCCTGCTAGCTGCTAAGATAGCTCTAAGATGCTCAGCATCAGCTATCTTAGCGTCAGTGTTCTTTTCTTACACTAAGTATATTCTCAGCTATGGTAGCCTGTGCGTTGTGCCTCTCGTACTTTGGCTGCAGTGGAGTTTTAAAATGAGTGCTTCAATCGAAAATCCCGCCGAAAATACTTATTGTAATAAGGTTTTTTAAAGCGAAAAATCACTAATTAACTGAAATTTATCGCCAGATATATGATTTGTATGGAAAAGAAATAATAATCAGCGAAAAACGAGAATGAAGTGGTGCATTGTTTTTAAAAATGGTCGAACCAATGTTCACGACAACGATCGCTGTGGTAGGCCTAGTCTTGTGACTGATTAACTGGTGGCGAAAATTCGTTAAAATCGTCGTTTCACGATTATCAAGGCAACTCTCTGAACATTTCTCCCAAATTTCATGGAGTTTACTTCATAAAATTTAAGTGGGAAAACTTAACTTAACAAAAACATAACTTAACAAAAATTTTGTGGTAACGCTTTTACACGGATTCTGAACTGCATTCCGGTGTAAACCGGTGGTTGAAATGGTAAGCCTCGGATTTCTACAGATAAGGGTATTGAAAAGCTTGTGCCATGGTGTGATAAATGCCTTAATTTGAATGGGGATTATGAAGAAAATAGCCTAAGACTTTACCTTCAAAATGTATATAATAGAATTTTTTATTTCAAAACGTCTGTTACTTTCTGGACAGCCCTCGAATAACACCCACTTTCTTAAGTAAGTTTATAATGATTTATAAGATTTTATTTGGGGTCTGAGGAAAATTTTACCAACCAAATATAATATTATGTCATCAATATAAAGTTTATGTATTTTTAGTTGCTATAAAGAGCGATTTTTTTAAATTTTAAAAATAATTATAGTTTAAATCAAATTATAATTACTATTTACAATTATAATTTGATTTAAATTAAAATTTAAACGTTCCGTAGTATGAGTACTACCAAAAACTTAAAAATAATTATTGTCAACAATTACCAAAACAATTGTACAGTACCTCTGATTTTCTACTAACTTCTCTATAACTCTTTAGAGCCCTACACTCTTATCTCATTCTATACTCATTTTGGTGTTGTTTTTAGAATGACCTCAATAATATAGGAGTTAATATATATAATAATTAAAAATTATTTAGAAATGATTTAACAAAAAAAANTATATATATATATATGTATGTATACTTATATGTATAGATAGTCCTTCTAGACTTACTTAGATCCTATTGGAGTTTGGATGCACATAGTACAATAACCATCTTCGCCAGCAGCAAAGGTTTCAGGAAATTCCAAAATTAGGCTGAAGTTCCAAAGATCTTGCCCTTCTGTAAAGGTGGTATTTGGCAGGGAAGTGCTGTTTCCACCAGAACTGCTGACATCTGATTCCTCAAGAGGCCACTGACAGTAAAGTTGAATATTTAACTCCGAGTCACTTTCAAGAATTGCACAGTTTAATTGTACGTAATCCAACGATGAAGCTGTTACATTAGTTGTCAAATTAGTACTTTGAAAGAGAAAATTACAGTTTTTCCGTACGATAAGTGTCGGTAATTTTTCAAGTGTGAATGTTTCATTGTCTTCAAAGTATCTTACGCTGGAAGACATGTGGAGAACGTTAAGGAATAATGTGGGATCCCCAGACAAGTTTTCTCCAAGTTCCGGCAAACAAACGAACGGTTCTTCAGGGCGCTTGTTGTGCTTTGGTAAACATTTGCAGGTATCTGAAGAGACACAAAACCCATTAACACAGTCTTTGCATATTTTAGTCGCGGGTTCACAATTTCCTGAAAATTCGTCCAACGAATAGCCCTTGGAACAAACACATGTATCGGGCTCAATACAAAAACCATTGTCACATGATTCGGAACAAACAGGCTGACATGACCCACCGTCGATTGTTTCGTAACCTGCTAGACATGAACAATTGTTTGGAGATACACATGTCCCAAGTCCACAACCGTCAATGCAAACAGGACTACAAGAGTTGTTCGATACTTTCATGTAACCTTCCCAACATTGGCATATTTCTGGTGCTACGCAAAAACCACTAATGCAAGGATTCGAGCATATAGGTTCACATTCCGTGTCAGATGAAGGTTTTAACATGTAACCTTCGAGACATTCACATTTACCGGGTTTAACACAGAGTCCGTTAATGCAAATTGGGCTGCAAACTGGTTCACAAACCCCGGACTCGTTCTTTTTAGAGAAGCCTTCCTTGCAAACACATTTTCCATGATCTTCGCAGTCTCCGTTTATACAAGGTGGATCGCAAACTTGTACGCATTCCCCGGTATTTTCGTCTAGCGTCCGTCCATTTGGACAGTGGCACACTTCTGGCGAGACGCATGTGCCCCCACTGCATCCTCTACATATTGGTCGACAAGTTTGACCTGGTAGCGCTTGGTATCCGGAAGGACAAGTACACATATCGGGAGCTGAGCAAAAACCCATGCCACATCCTGAATGACACAGAGGTTCGCAGTTGTTATCGCTAACCTTCGAGTAACCCGAAGCACACAGACAAACATTAGGGGAAGAGCAGACACCATTTGTACATGGTGGATCACACTGAGGTACACAATTCCAGTTCGACCCTGATTCAAACTTGTATCCATCACTGCATTCACACAATCCTGGTCTTTTGCAATGCCCGTTAACGCACTCACAGATAGGTTCACACTCGCTGCTAGATCCAGTAATCATCCTATAACCAGCATTACACTTACATTCGTCGATACCGACGCACTGGCCATTCTTGCACGAAGGATGGCATATAGGACTGCACTCGAATTTACTCCTCAGGTAATGTCCTACGTTGCACTGACACGTGTCAGGCTTGACACATATACCGTTACGGCAGGGAGTTGTACATACGGCTTGGCACTTAAGTTCCTCGTCTCTTCCTCTTCGTGATATTTCTTTATATCCTGGACAGCAGTTTACCTGCAAATTTACAACGGACCGACATTATATATTCACTCTTTATACAGGAATAGGAGTAATTTTTCTAAATGTAGAACTATTTATTTATTAGTTGTATACATTTTATGTTTTGTAACTGACGCTCTTAATTATAATTTATCTTAAATATTTTAGAGACCTACGTTTAAACGTAAATCTGTCCAGTCCTTGGACAGATTCATGATTAGTTTCAACTATCATTTAGATTTATCATTGAACTAATAAGTATTTTAAGATAAGCAATCGCTGATCACATTTGCCGAACGAACCGCAGTCTTCTATTATTCATTGACAATAGCCACCTAGGTTAGAAGAAAATTAACATTTTTAAAAACTAAGGATGAAATAGTAATCTTCTAGTCAGCCTGAAGATGACTCAAAGAGGGGTCGAAATATCGCAAAAGTGAGCTTTTTATTTTTTCCTTTAGACCCTACTTGCCAATAAGAATCATTTATAAGGAAACAAACCAAAATACTTACTAAATATTTAAGGTACTGTTTTGAATTCCATTTTCATGGAACCTTAACTTAAACTTATAAAAAAGTATTAAAGTGATAAAAAAATAATACCTTGTATAAATGTTTCAAACTATATGCTCTCATAGCTGAAAAGTAGTGATGATCTCTAAAACATCCATCCAAATAATTATTAACGGCAAACCTAAAAAAAAATATATAGAAATTAATTAGTAAGTAGATACTACTAGCAATAATTATAATAATAAAACTTAAAGGGATTGGTATCAGGTAATTTTTTTAAGAGTTGATATTTTTTTAAGACATTCTTTTATGTTTGATAGAGAAATTAATTTGTTATACAGATGGTTATGTTAGTGTTTATAAATTTATATTTTTTGTGCTATTTGGACATGATATAAATACAGCCCCTGTAGTTATTTCACCTGGTAATGGTGAATGTACTAATTTTATTAATATTAATCACAATATTAATTCGACTCATCCGTCGAAAGCAATAGTAGAAAATTAATTCTTTTAATTATTCAAATCGATTAGGTAGCCAAGATCTCTTTTGGTTCTGGGGATATGTATTTTGTTATAAAAACAAAAAAAGTGAAACAAAATGAATAATCAAATTGAACCCTAATATTTGTTTTGGAATATAATATGATATATGTACAAAAGTAGAATTAAATCAATATCATTTGAGATGTGGCTAAAGTATTAGTATTTTTGTAATCATACTCACATTTTATTTATTAGTTCTTAATTAGTTTTTTTTTCGATAATTTTTTATCACTTCCTAATTTAAACTATTGTATAATTAATTAGATTTTTGAACATGAAAAAATAAATAATTAAATGTTTTTTTTTTTTTTTTTTTTTAAAGAAGATCCTTTATTGTTCATTGTTCGCTCTTTGACAAGTCTCAACACTTTCGGCGACGGTGAAAGATATAAGAGAATTATCTAGTACAGGGGTTCTTGTTATCAAGATATTGATATCCTGCCACCATCGTTTGTAGACTACTGTAAATTTGAATGAAGGTTCGTTTAAATTTGTCGTGGAAATACACGAACACTTATTCGTCGGATCGGAAGAGTATTCTCTTTTAGTTACTTTGAACAGGTGAGGGTAAACGGCGATTAGGGGAATTTCACCAGGACTCAAGCTGGATTTTTCAAGGATACATTCCAAGAAGTTGTTGGATACGTTGTAGGTGCTTCGCCTGATGAAGTATTTAACTCCGTTGTTCTGATCTTCGAGGGACAATAAAGGTTCGTAGAAGGAAGACTCAAGGCGCCGGTAACGATCTTCAAGAAGAATTACGACTTTATTCCGATCTACTTCGTTCATAAAAATGGAGAGCAGGCGACATTCTAAGTTCTTGATGTCGTCGTACAGACTGCTGGTAACTAAAGAATTCCTCGTTCTCACTGTAAACCTCAAGAATCTGAGAATGGCTTTTTCGTAATCTGTATCAGAATCTCCCACTATTTCAGGACGGTACCTTTCCGAACAAGCGTCTTGAATCTGAAAGAAAGCTTTGAGTCCGACAGTGTCGTCTTTTTGAGAACGGTTCACTATTACGTCCACGTTGGTTGAAGGGCAGCAAGAGAGGATGTCAACCACTCTTGTTTCGAAAGGAAACGACCTTCCTAAAGTGGGTTCCAACTCTTGGTCGAACTGTTCGATGAATTTAGTCCATAGTGGAAGGCTTGTAGATGGATTCATAACTCTGACGTCAGCCAAAAAGTCGCTGAAAGGAACGCAATTCAACAGTGAGTCGACCCTTCCCAGCATCTCTTTCAATATCAACCATAGCTGGGGGAAAAGAGTACTTTCCGAATCTATATTGTACCTCCTCAGGATCCCTTCGAAGCCGACAAGTTCGGTTTCCATCCAGTCCAAGTAGAGCAACGATTTCGTTATGTCTAACCTCTTGGTCTCTTCGTCCAAAGAAGAGGAATACAGTTTATCGTAAAGCCGTTTCCTTACCGCGTCGATCCTAGTAGGTATGGTGTTGTAATGATGATAGAATACCACAGTCAGTGCCTTGGATATCGTAGGACCCATGTTCTGCAAGTTGAAAAAACTATCGTCGTCCAAATAGTCGATAATCTTCCAGAGGATCTCGGTTGGGAGGTCTTGTACCGTGGCTTTACCTTTATACTCCGTGGCCTTAGCACGCTTACGGGTTCTTAAATATACACCTTCTCCGTCTTCTAGTCTTCTTTTACTCATTTTAGATACACTGAAATTTAGTCTTCTAATATACAATAATTTCTTTTTGATTTTTGGAAAAAAACGATTAATTTAAAACTTTTAGAAACCTTCACATGTTTACTTTTTCTTAGGAATGTAAATATACCACTGGGCCGCCATTTTAAACAAATCAAAATAATGCATAAGAAATTTTAAACATAAAATACCTAAAAATTGTTGTTATTTTTAAACTTATTGTAGCGATTCTTGAAATAGATAAATTAGATAGATAAATTTGACATTATTTTTTTAATTTAAGAAGAATTGTACGACTAGATTCACGTGGATTATTTGTTTATTTATGCCAATATATACTTAACTTATAATGATGCCAATATAAACCTATAGTAGAAGAATAGGGTAAGAAGTATAGGGTACCTAATGGCTCATTGTTATTATTCATGCTCTAAAAGCATGAGTTATTATTCCGGGTTCGATTCTCCACTCTGGCAAAGTGTTCCACACTCGGTGTTCACCCAGCATCCTAATTTAAATGGGTAGTTACTTGCCGTTTATGGGTGATGGACCATTATAGGTGTAAATAAATAAAGTTATTTCATTTTTATCGAGACGTTTCGACCCTTCTTATTAAGGTCATCTTCAGTCTTATCTTTTAAGACTTCAAGATAAGACTGAAGATGGCCTTAATAAGAAGGGTCGAAACGTCTCGATAAAAATGAAATAACTTTATTTATTTACACCTATAATGGTCCATCACCCATAAACGGCAAGACTTAATCTAAAAAGGTGTCAATCGCAACATATCCTAGAAATTATCACCTGGAAATGGACAACGCCAGGGCTACCTTCGTCAACTTTCAAAAAGAAGAAAAATCTATCATTAAAGAATTTAATAAGTGTCTTTTATTACACACTAAAAAACATAAAACCAACAAAAAGCAGAAATAAAATATAAGACTAAAGATGACCTTAATAAGAAGGGTCGAAACGTCTCGATAAAAATGAAATAACTTTATTTATTTACACCTATAATGGTCCATCACCCATAAACGGCAAGAATTAATCTAAAAAGGTGTCAATCGCAACATATCCTATGGGTAGTTACTTAAATGAAATTGCCCTATCCAGTTGTGAATGCCAATTATACGGTTAATACAAATGATGGAGCGATGCGCCCCCCCTCTTAACCTGATAAAACCAAGCTCCAACATGTGCAACATTTTAGCGCACATCACTGTATTGCAGTCCGATGTGCGCCGCACCCAGACATACGAACAGGCAGGAAAAAAGTTAAGATCGTTTTTCGTAATGTATGAAATGAAAATGTTTCAATTCTAGATAGAGCTTAAGACTGAAAAGAACAGAAGAGAGAGAGAGAGAGAGAGATTGACATGCTAGGCAGCGTTTCAAAATCTTACACTATAAAGAGAATGTCTGTTACATCTGGTAGCCTTAAGTCAAACAATTTTATATATATATACTAGATTACACACACATATATGTCATAAGAATAAAATTATTCTTACCCCAAGGGTTCCGCGCATAATCCATCCGTAACCCAAGCCGTTGTTAGATCAAATTTTATCACTAGAAGACTGATAGCAAAGAGTAAACTTGTTAAATATGGTTGTATTTTGAAGCAATGTAGATTTCTATTAAGGATATTCATGTTGTGCACTATTATTAGGACTGGCACGTTGGAAGAACAGTAGGGAAATCTAGAATCCTACCATCCCGTTCCTTATCGTCCTAGGTCTTCCTGTTAAACTAAATTAAAATCCCATGACATCATTACTTCATTTTCATTAGAAGCACCCACTTAAAAATAACATTTTTAAAAATAAAAAAGTCCAGTCATGCACCATGACATAATGAGCGAATTTTCAAAGAAATCTGCGTATTATTGGCTTATGATAATATAGAATATTTTGGTTTGGAATTTGGAAGGGTGAGAAAAAAAATAAAATAAATTGGTACACATGGGTACAGGGTACAAAAGTCAAAATAGTATTTACCCTTCGTTGGAAAGCTCTTTAAGAGTACATTAATTGATGATATGTACACTTTTATCACATTTTTATATAAAAGGGGGTAAAATGGAAAAAACACGTTTTTATACAGTTTTTGTCCCCTAACTTCTCCCGGGCGGGGAATCGAACCCGGGCTCTCTCCGTCCCCGTTTTAAGCTATTTTCTCTGGAACTAGATTTTTTTGAGCTATATTTTAGCATTTTTTAATCAAAATCGTCGGAACCGTTTTCGATAAATAATTTTTTTTCACGTTTTTTCTGAGTTTTTGGGGGGTAGCGCCCCCAAATTTGAAGCTAAAATTCATTTCATTCTCGGGGTATGATTTTTCTGAACATGTATGCAAAATGTCGTCAAAACATGTCCAGTAGTTTAGGCTCCAGGCGTCTGCACAGACAGACGACAGACGACAGACAGACGACGGACAGACATTTTTTAAAAACCACTTTTTTGGACTTAGGGGACCTCAAAACGTGTAAATCCATCAAAATCCCAAAATCGAATTTACGTGCCATCACAATGGAGAAAGTAAAAATATAAAAATATAAGTAATATAGTTATTCAATTTGAAGTAGATAATAATACATTTTATTGAAACAAATAAAGGTTTTTCATTATACTTATCATTGATATGATTGGAAAAATGAGCTTAGCCAACCAAACACTACTGGAAAAAACTTATCCAGCAATATTTGCCTATTAAACAAAAATTACCTCGTTTTATTTGTATAAAAATGCTGAAAGCTTAGTAACGGCATACAGGCCTCAGCCCACTATTAGCTTCCTTCATCAACCCAGGAATGCCGACGCTACCTAGCGACTTCACAGCATAGGGGTGTTATGAGCTCCTCCCAAGAGACATCCCACATAGTAAGAGGTAAAGGTATAGGAAATTATGAGCTTCTAGGATGGGTTTTCTAGAAGAGCTTATTATAGCTTGCTGTGGCAAGCTATTTTTTAAGTCACTATCACTAAAATTTTTATGGTAAGTCAGTCAGTCAGTTAGTAACAAAAATGCAAAATTGGTAACTCTCCCTTTTTGAATAGGCTTAATATTAAGGCCTTATTATTTTTTTTACAGTTTCCCAAGCTACTTAAGTTTAATGTATGATTCAAATTTTAAAAGCCCATCTTAAGAGGATGGAGACATGAGGATGAGAAAAACTGGGTGAATTGGTTCAAGTGATGACATTGCATGCTTTCAAGAACATATCCTTACGCACTGTCATTGTTATGCGCTCAGATTTTGATGTATCGATGACATTATTTAATGCATAATTAAAAAATATAAGGCTTTCTCCTTCTGCGCCAGCCACGTCTTTTATTGAATGTATATCCTCCGTGTTGAAACTAGTTGTTTAGGCCATCTTGTTGTTACTCCATACCATAGGCATACTACATTTTCATTTGATTTATAGATGATATGGCGCATTATTAAAAAGTTGAAGAAATTTACCCTCTTCTGCCGCCACATCTTATTGTTAAATGAATGCAACCACTCCTCCATAATGGAACTAAGAAAAGAAGTAGTCGTTCAAACTTTCTTGTGCCTCCGTACTGCAGGCGAAGAATATATAGCTAGAAATTTCAAAGGCAATTACCAAAGGTTTTTTCAAATTCTCCTTTTACATTGCCACACAATAAAATATTCCATTTTTCTTTCGAAATTTTATTTCTCACACGATAATCTGCACAGTTTATTAGCACTAGACATCAGTAGGAGTCAGGAGTCAGAGAAGGAAAATACTTTGAAGAAAGTGCTTATCACTTCTACCAGGAAGTGCTAGGTTAGGTACTGGTAAACCAGGTGTTTTCTATAGCTCACAGAGATTGTCGACTCCCATGTTTCCGGAAATTCCTTTCCACTTCCACGTAACGAAAACGTTTCCACATTAGCAGATTTCATGCATTCTCAGAATTTACTGAAGTATTCCGGACTAATAACGAAATAGCTATTTTTAAAATAATCTGAAATGATGAGATAAGAGAATCGCCACTTTAATAAATTCGCATAGTGAGAGAATGTGGCAGGAAGTTAAAAGATAACACTTGTAAGCACATGAATGATTCTGGAAATGTTTAATTGTTTATTATTTTAAATGTGAATCAGCGATCCACTCCAGTCCCATAATCGCATCATGTCAGTATTAACTTTTTTCTCCATTTCTTGTAATTTACATAATCGTCTCTTAAGTTTCTACGCCGTTTTATTTTTTGTCTTATTACCGTTAAAAACTTATAATGTGGTTTCATGGGAGACGGAAGGTTTGTGTGTAAAAATTAATAAGTAAGTAATTTAATTTATATACTTAAAACTTACAAAATTAAGTATTTTTAAAAATTATATTTAAGTACTTCGCAATCAAACTTACCAAATTGTATAACAGCTAAAATTAGGAATTTGCTAAAAAAAATGAAGTAAGTTTTCGCATAGTGAAATAAATGCTTCTAAATCATAAATCAAAAATTTAATTAATTTCTTTAAGTTACTAAAAATATCGCTTAGAAAATCAATATTTTTAGTAACTTACTCTACTCATTGCTAATTAAATTCTGAGTAAATTATCATTATCATGAAATTGTGTTTCTCTGTAACTGTAAGTGTTGTAATATTCTTTACTTATCGATTTAAAAAAATCAAAATCAGTCCTTCAAACTCGAACAATACTGTTTCATATTACATTTATACTTATACTTTATTGCAACAGAATCCCTTTGGCAAGCCTAGGCCCTAAACGAGCGGTTGATAACTTTTGAGCCACGCAGTCGGTTAGGAAGCTTTATTATTGTGTTAAAGTTATATGTACTATGGAAACTATTGTATATTAAATTAATTGAATAATTAAAATATTATGAAAATAATGTGGACTTGGCTTTAAAAATTGGTTGTCTACGTGCAAGGTCGTTTCAATTTCACACTGGGTTTAAGTATAAAAATATCTTGTTTAATTAATTTATTATTAAAAATTTTAATACAAATAGCGGGGAATTGAAAAGCGATTGTTTACAAGTAAATTTTTTCAATTTAAAGCGGGTTCATTTATGTCCATCCACACCTTGAAGCGATTTTAAGCATATTCATTGCATCTTGATATTATTTCGCATGGAAGTTTATTTTTGTTTTCCCTGTAAAGTTTTCAAAATGTTTGTTACGTTACTTTCTTCTTTGGTACATGCAAACTAAGCATATAAAACCCCGTCAAACAAACTTGTCAGCAAGCTACTAAAAATAATTTCTTAAATCTCCAACATTTTTCTTTTTTCTTTCTTCTTAATCAGATTCCTGTGATAATCGCTGTCAGGGGTGCCCATCCCCCCCCCCCCCAAGGCCTATGGCGCTATTCCCCCAAGATCCAGCTATACCCCCCCCTTGGGGGGGGGGGGGGGGAAATATACAACTAATAAGCAAAACAAATCTCCTCGCCCAAGTAGAGATGTCAAGTGAGGATGTCATATCTTCCACTTAGGGAATCCAATCCCGGACGAAATTTTCGATCCCGGGATTTCGGGACAGCAAAAACTAATCCCGGGATCCCGGAACCAATCCCGGGATTGGCTAAATTCCAACTAGACTGATAAAAAGCCTAAAAACATGTAGTTATAATTTAGTATTATTTATTTATTTATTATTAGAACAAAAATAAGCCATGTTTGTAGCATTTTTTTGTTTAAAAAAAAAATTATAAACATTAATCACACAGAAGTAAAACATTTTACGTCAATGTGACTAGGTAAAGGTAGGTAGTAGGTACGTAAATTAAGAAACAAGCTACAAAGTGGTTTTTTGGACGATAAATTGTGTATTTAAACTGCTGCGTTTGTACCAATAAATGCAATTTCATTTAAAAAAAAGAAATTACAATAAAATAATGAATTATGAATATACTAAGTAAAAGATGTACCTAATGAAAACAACTAATCATCCCGTAATACGTTTTAGCAACATACAAAACTTTGCATATTTGAAATGTTCATAACATATGCTGTTTAGGTTTTAAAATTATTTGAATTTATAAAACTTAATTCATCTTAATACCTCCTTCAGCCCTTACCACGCAGTAAACAAATCACAGAAGTCTGTCTACTCTTACTCTTACTACGCTACTAAGTGCATTCGACTACCCGACTAATATTGTTGTTTTAATCAAGTCATTTGTTTGATCATTTATTTAAAAAATCTATTATTCTTTTGATTAAACATTACTTGTATCTACCTTGTACCAGTCAAAATACCTTAAAACGTAAAAATTTTCAAATCCCGAAATCCCGGGATTGCCGTAGGGGTAAATCGGCTCGGGATCCCGGGATCCCGGGACTCGGGATCCCGGGATTGGATTCCCTACTTCCACTCTTGAGCTGAAACAGTACTGCTCGGGTGTCTTTCTCGATGAGGCTCAAGCTTTTGATCGGGTCTGGCACGCCGGGTTGCTGTGGAAGCTCAAGCAATTCCTCCCTTTTACATACCTCCTTATCCTAAAATCCTATCTCAGTGAGCGCTATTTCAAAGTCACTCAAAATCAATCCTTTTCCAAAACCTACCCCGTGCTGGCTGGTGTCCTCCAGGGCAGCATCCTCGGTCATCTCCTTTACACCGTCTACACTTCCGACCTTCCTGAATATCCTACCACAATTCTATCAACATTCGCCGACGATAAAAGTATCCTCTCACCCCACGAAGACCCTGTTTTAGCTTCAGACCACCTTCAAAATCACTTAAATCTCCTGGGCCCTTGGTTGAAAAAATGGAGGATCAAAATTAACGAACGTAAAAGTGTACATGTCACTTTTTCGCTACGTCGAGGAACATGTCCTTTAGTCACTCTCAACCAAATTCCTATTCCTCATTCAGAGCAGACCCGCTATCTAGGACTACATTTTGATAGAAGACTGACTTGGGCTACACTACACACTCAAAACAAAAACGACAACAGACTAACAGACGGTACAAACTATTGACTAGACTTCTAAATAATCAATCTAAACTCTCGCTATCTAATAAACTCCTTATCTATAATTCTATTATAAAACCAATCTGGACGTACGGACTCGAATTATGAGGAACAGCAAAGCATTCCAATTTAAAAAGGCTCCAAACACTACAATCCATTATACTCCGCAAAATCGCTGACGCACCTTTTTATGTCTCCAATCTAATCCTCCACAATGACTTCAATGTTCCCTTCGTTCGAGACCTAGCAGTTTCCCGTTATCAAACTTTTCATAGTTCCCTAGCTTCCCATCCAAATCCTTTAGTACAATCCCTCTCCTCCCGCACGATACCAAGTAACCCTCCTCGCCGTCTTAAAAGACTGTGGCCTCGCGATCATCTATGCGATTAGTTTTATATATGTGTGTGTTTGTGTATATGTGAGTATATATATATATATGTAGTAGGTGATTAAAGGAAAAATTTAAGAGCATTGTTAGAGCTCCATTTCGCCTTATTATTGTAGTAATTAAGATGAAATAAGCTTGTTTTATAGTAACGTTAATTTTTTTTTAATTCTTATTATTTCCTTACATAAAAAAACGTAAAACATTTATTTTTCTAACTAAGTTTTTTTTTTTTTATAAAGTGCTTTATATTAATTTATTTTTAGGGATTCGTTAATAATCCCCTTCCCCCCTCCTCCAAAAAAAATAGAAATTACAGTTCGTTCTTGTAAGTGTCTGTCTCTCAGTAAAAGAGATTATAAAATGAATATTTGCAGAATTAAAGATTGTTATGACGCACATACAGGAAAATTAGTAAAGTCAAAATTATCAGCTGTTCAAATTTAAAATGGCGAATAATTCATGTCTCGCCAAAAAAAAAGATATTTTATTAAATTTTTTGAGTAGGATACCTACCAAATGAATGGTATTGAAGATTAAATCACAAAAATATAATACTTCCCTTGGACAGTGTTTAATTTTTAGTGCCATTTAGTGCTTTATATATATTACCTGTAAATTGATTAATTTTCCACGCTAATTCGTCAATAAGCATCAACATATTGTGTGTTACCTTTGTTCAATTTTATCCCTTCATGCATGCGTTCAACTTATTTTATTAAGTATATTATGTATAATATATTATACTGTTTTATTATACTCGGTTTTATACTCATCTAATTATACCTTCAGTGGTATGGTTTGAGGAAGCCATGTGCCACACTATTTGCCTAATGGTGTGGCTTGAATAGGATTTGACCAATAACTTGTTTTTTACTTGAGGTTATGCTAATAAAATACATAAATTATTTTATTATCTATATAAATATTTCAAATAAATTCAAAATTCAAATAATATTTAAACTAAAAGCGTAAATTAGAATACTTGATTTTTTTTCTTTTGTCAAATCTGTTCTTCTTTGTATCTGTAAAGTGACACTCGGAAGATTACGCAAATAGAAAGACGATTACAAACTCTCATCAGTCAAGTGCGCATAATCNAAAAAAAAAAAAAAAAAAAAAAAAAAAAAAAAAAAAAAAAGGTTAATACAATATTATATATTACATAAAATGGAAATAGCTCTCTTATATATTTAAACTATTCATCCAGTGATAATAACTACTTACACGTGTACGAGATAATAATTATGTACCTACTTACACGTGTACATAACAGGAAATTGCCAAATTATGTACTTACACGTGTACGTGAAGTTTAATATGAGTTGTATCGGAAGGATTATTCTTCTTAGAGGGCTAGAAAATACATAAATACATGTTTCGATATGTTACTAATAAACAAAGATTATTGTTAAAATAAAACTAATGAGATTTAGTTAATTGTTGCAACAGTTCAATTTATTTATTTAATAATTATAAATTGTTATATTTGTTTAGGAATTATCAACATAGACGCGTATCATACTGTCGATTAGAGGAAGGAGTTTTTAGAAATAGTTACACTCCGGATTATTATTACGAGGTAAGTCTTATAGTTAATTAAATATTATATGTCGTATAAGTATAAACATTATCTCTTTATAAAATTTTATTCAACAAACTTAGACTGATATTTTCACATAAATCTACTCTAGGACATAATTTAGATGAACGTCGCTTATATTAATTCGCCCGGCCAATTTGGTAAAAAGAACCAAAGGGAAAAATACACCAAAAACTGTGTCCGAAAATTCGTCCATTCGTGAGACTTGGTTTATTACTTTTGATTGGCAGGGGAATTGAATATCTGAAGAGTATTATTTAGTGGCAGATGCCTCTGCCACTAAACATAACACAAGAGATAATAAAGTAAATATGTTCTAAACATCTAATTTATAAAACAATATTCGAATATTTATAAATAAGATATATTTATTTTTATTTGTCTAATTTAGAGTGAACGAAGCTCTGATTTGGGAATGTTGTAGAACTAAATCGGAAAACTTTTGAAAATTAACATATCAAAAGTTCTGAAATAAGAAAATAAGTTCTGAAGTATTGGAAATAAGGTCCTATTTTTCTATGAGTCGAAATATTGAACATGGTAGCGCTGAATAAGATAAGATAACAACGAAATTTTAGAGATCATCACATCACTGGTCAATGTGTGTCATTGAAGGGTATTGTAAATACCCTTAAATTGTAATAAAGTAGTAGTAATAACGTGTAAATTGTAATAAAGTAGTTAATATGACTCAAGTTACACGATTTAGATTTAATACCCCTTTTACAATGAAGGGGGGGGGGGGGGGGAAAGTTAAAAAAATGAAGTGAAAAATAAATGCCACATTTGGCCAAAATAAGTGCCATATTGCCACACTTTTTAGTGCAACATTTCGTAAAAATAAATGCTATACATTTTGAAGGTCTCTGATCATTAGAGATTAGAATAGAGATCTGTATAGCTTAAATGACAGTAAAAACATCTCACGTAAAGGATAATAAGACCTGCAAAACAACCGAACAAGCCAAGAAAAGTTAGAGGTATTCTAGAGGCCTCTAAAGGGGTATTCTAAGTCGAATCCGTTTCATGAAAACTTGAAAAACCGGAGAGATCTATAATTTTAGTATCAAAAGCAGGTTGTGGTAAACTAATAAAAGAGCTTATAAGAAAATTTAAAAATAAAATTTTCCTTTTATTCAGTTTTTGCATTTTTCTGTTTTTCAAAATCATTTTTCAATATTTTAAAAAAGTAAGCTCAGTGGATTTTTTTACATTACATTCGTGTACTGCATTAATTTAAGACATTTAAACACCCAATATTTTTTGGTTGACTCTTTAAAAACAAAATTTAAAAATACTGACGGCTTTAGTGCTCATAGGAAGATCAAAGATGAACCTATAACATTTACCTATAAGACATTTAAACACCCAATATTTTTTTTGGTTGACTCATTAAAAACAAAATTTAAAAATACTGACGGCTTTAGTGCTCATAGGAAGATCAAAGATGAACCTATATCATCACGATAAGATCAAAGATGAAGAATAACCATCACGAATGAACTAGCAGAGAAGACAACAAATGTTGAAAACACTTAACAAACCAAGATCATGGCTGTAAACTGTGAGGATGATAAGTATTTAACCATAGAAAGGAGAAATATTGAAGAGGTTGAAGAATCGCAATTTATATACTTAAGGGCATCTCGAAGGAAAAAAGATATCTTTCTAATTTTTCTAAAGAAATTAGCAGAAGAATCGGTGTGGGAGGGCGAGCTTATATTATGTAAATACCGCAATTAGTTTAAGACTTACGGCAAATATAGATAACACAACAACAGAACAACTGACGGTAGATCCTGGAATGGATATGAAAAGATAGAAAGCAAGGCCGCATATCACATAGGACTACGTAATGGCCGATCTGTTAGAACGAGACGTGGAAAGTGTTGCCTTAGATTAGATAGACATGAATTGAAAAGAATGGACAGAGAGTATGTTCAAAAATGGTTGAATAGTTGAAGAGAGATTAAAACATATAGTTAAACTTATTTTATCAATTTTAATTAAATGATACCATTAAATTATACCTATGATAGCGCTTTACTTTTATTTTAGTTTCATTATCTACTGTTATACTTTAAGTATGCGCGCTACATTAATACCAAAAGTCCAGTAGTTATAAGCAACATTTTTGTTAAATATATATGAATATTTTCTTAATTTTTTGCTATTTTACTTAATAGCTAGGCAACTTAAAAAATAATGTATGCTATGTCATAAATTGAAGCTGAAAAAAAAAAAATCGGATTATGTTTCGGACGATAAAATAACCAAGAAGCTTGTACAATAAAAAGATGTTTTAATACCCACAACTCAGGCACTGGTGAATGGTAAGTACCGCGATGTTAGCCATGTTAATAGCCGCGATGTTAATTATGTTTTAAAACCATCAAGAAAATTATAAGGACAATTGTCTTTAGACATCAGATAATATTATAATCTTTAATTGCAGTTATGATTCAGAGTTCGAAGTGTGAGGGTCAGAGTACAGGGAGTTTAATATCCATATCTGATATGATTATCTTCAGTTGAAATAGCACACATCGTATTCTATTATAATATTAATCCAAATCTAGCCTTCTATAACATTCTTTTAAAACAATTATATATATATATACAGGGTGTCCCAGCTAATATGGAACAGCGAAATATCTCCGGAACCATGATAGATAGAAAGATGCGGTTTTAAGGGTTAAAAAAAATGATTATTTTTAGTCATAGAATGCAAATCCATTCTTAAAAAGATGCATTATTGATAATTTTTTTCACATTTTGAGCCCTGCTGAACACCTTTGGCAAAACACCTTGAGGCAAAAAAAAAAAGTTACGCATAAGGTATGAATTTTTTATTAGTTTTGGATTCTATGGCTAAAAATAATCATTTTTTGTTTCTTGATTTTTTTCCTAAATCCATTAGTTTAGCTGTAAAATGGACATAAAGTTTAAATTTTATCAAGTTTAGGGCTCTCTAGACGGCAAACTACTAACGATCGGAGCGAAAAATTTCCAAGAGTAAAAAAATCTTATTTTTAGCCATAGAATCCAAATCCAGTCTTAAAAATATGGCTTCCTATTCACTTTTTGTTTATTTTGTTTGCTGCACACGCTTTCGCTGCACACAGAAAATGTTCAGCATATGTTCTAGAAGCGCCTTTTTAGCCTTTATCGAACC
>KZ651255.1:32712-49447 GCA_001010745.2 Gerris buenoi | reverse complement strand
CCCCCCCCCCAAATTTGGAGCTAAAATGTAATTTCTCGATTTCGTCTCAGGGTATGATTTTTCTGAACACGTATGCCATATTTCGTCAAAATCGGCCCAGTAGTTCTGGCGTCAGGCGGGCACGGTCATAGTGACCAACCACAGGAAGGTATAAATCTGAAATGGTCTAAATCGGTTCACAGGGGTACGGGGTACAAAAGTTTTCTCCTGAATGGCTGAACTAATGAACTAATCATATTTTCATTTATGAGGGGTCATTCTATTGGTAAATAGAAAAAAATAAATAAATATGATTAAAATGCACGCTCAGCTCAATATTGCAAGCATTGCACACCTAGTTTAAAAACCACTTTTTTGGAATTTAAGTATTATTTGCCTTAACTTGGAATCTTTAAATATAAACAAGAGAGTAAAAAATATTATTATAGGTGATTTCAATATAAAAGATATCACGGGCTCGTTCTTTGACCTTTCCAAGGGTTCTGGATTAACTATGGCATTAAACAGACTCTGTCTATTTTACGGTCTGAAATCTTATAATAATATTAAAAATTTGAACAACAGAACTTTAGATCTAATCCTAGTGGGAGGGGAGGATCAGTGTGAGGATGGGGGGGATGTTTCGGTATCTAGGGGTTTACCTCTGGTATCCGAGGATCATCATCATCCTACACTCGAAGTCTCTATACTCCTAAAAAAAATTAAATCTTATCGTTCTGTTATGAATGTGTCTCACTATAATTTTAGTAAGGCTGATATTCCAATGCTAATCGAGGAGTTAAAAAATAAGTCCTGGACTAATGTATTCCAAGTAAAAGATGACGTCGATTTAGCGGTCGACGAGTTTTACTCGTCATTATATGAAGTATTAGATAAAGTGGTTCCTAAAAGTTGTAAAAAGAAGAGCACTTCGTATCCTTCGTGGTTTTCGGAAAAACTAATTGAACAAATTAAAGTAAAAAATAAGATAAATAGACAAAGAAAATTGACTTATCACAAAAATAAGAGGTATAGGTATAAAGAGTTAAGGAAATGGGTTAAAAAACAAATCAAGTTGGAGTACAAAATCTACATTAATTCGATTCAAGATGACATTCTTGAAAACAATATCAATTCATTTTGGAATTACATAAATTCCAAAAAATCCTCGAATATTACAGTTAAAAAAGAAATGATATGGAATGATAAAAGGTACAAAGGTAAAAATGTAGCTCAAGGATTTGCCGATTATTTCTCTCATGTATATGTGCAAAGTATTGCATCACCTCCGGATTTTAATTCGACTTTATACACGAGTAACGTTCCATTAGAAATTTTCACTTTTTCCGAGGTCTCAGATAAAGATTTTACAAAGGCTTTGGCAAAATTAAAATCTAAAAGATCAACTGGGCCTGATTCCATTCCTTCTTATGTGTTTAAATTGTGTGCTTCAGCATTAAAATCCCCACTACTTTATATTTTAAATTTATGTGTTAAATTAAATTATTTTCCATTTCGATGGAAAGAGTCAAAAATAATTCCGATTTTTAAAAAAGGGGAAACCAACATTATTTCAAATTATAGACCAGTATCATTAATAAATTCTTGTGCCAAAATATTCGAATACATATTACATGATAACATTTTAACACATATTTTAAAAGAATTGACCCCGGTTCAGCATGGGTTACTACCCAAAAAATCCGCTGTCACAAATTTGATATCATTTAAGCAAGACATAGCGGATGCTATTAAAGAGGTTGGAAGAGCCGATGTGATATATCTGGATTTTGCCAAGGCCTTCGATAGAGTAGATCTATTCATATTATTACAGAAGATGATCATGCTTAATTTTTCTTTTGAGGTGGTAAAGTTTTTCTTAACATATTTGTTCGGTAGGGAAAATTATGTTGAAGTTTTTAATTTTAAGTCCAGTAAGTTTGTTAATAGTAGTGGGGTGCCTCAGGGATCTGTTCTAGGACCTCTATTGTTTCTTATCATGATCAATGATCTACCTGAAGTAGTGCAAAACTCAGTTGTATCTCTTTTTGCAGACGACAGCAAACTGTATAAGACCGTAAATGATAACAGGCATGCAAGTCAACTTCAGGAAGATCTGGATAGAGTAGTTAAGTGGTGTCATGATAACAATGTAGCCCTTAATATAGAAAAATGTAATGTTATGTCATTTACCAACAAACTCTTATGGGAAAGAAGTGAGTATTTTATCGATAATAAATCCATCACTGAAGTTCACCAGATAAATGATTTAGGTGTTTGTTTCGAAAGAGATCTTTCCTTCAAATCACACATAAATGCGACAGTAAATGATGCACTTAAACTGCTAGGTTTTATTAAGAGAAATACCAGAGATTTTAATAACTTAACAGCTATAAAACTATTGTATAATTCTTTAGTGAGATCTAAGTTAGAATATTGTTCCGCTGTTTGGGCTCCCTATAATAAACGGGCTGTAAAACAAATAGAAATGGTCCAGAACAGATTTCTGAGGTACCTTTACTACAAGAAACATGGTTACTGCTGCACTAGAGATACACCGACTATGAGTCTTAGATCAGATTTTTGTTATCACTCTCTTGAGAGTAGACGTAAAGTGAGTATGTTGATCCTATTATACAAAATTATTAATAATAATATTAACTGTTCGGATCTCTTATTTTTACTTTGTTTCTATGCACCTGAAAGAAAAATAAGAGAGCGTTTATTATTTTACATACCTTCATCCAAGACAGTACGTCACATGCACTCACCAGTCATCAGAATGATGTCTCTTTATAACTTATACTGTCAACATGTCGATATTTTTAATATGTCTATAATGACTTATAAAAGAAGTCTTTTAAATTTAATTTGACTTTACACTTTAACAGTATTAATTTAACAATATATATACACTTTAACTTGACTTTAATTTAACAATATTAAATTTGATTATGTAGAAATCAATTTATGTTAGTACATTTCAATTTGTATTTTTTAATATCATTAAATTTAAATTGTTGCTATGTATTATAAATAATGTACTGTGATGTAGTGAAAGTATACATCATTTAAACCCCTGGACTCTGAACCTCTGTGTTATAACAATAATTATTTTATTTTTTATGTTATTTTATTTTTTATTATTTTATTTTTTTTTCTTCTCTCTGGCATATATTGTTTAGAAAATACTTATAATTTTTGTAACTAAAATTAGTAAAAAAAACTATATTGGGATTTTTTCCTGTTGTTTTTTATTTTTGAAATAAAAGTTGTATTGAATTGAATTGAATTGATATTGAATGACTTTTTTATACCTAACTAATCTTTTTCGAGATATTTTCGAAGCATCCAAAAAGGGGGTGGTGGCTATAGCTCCCTTTAGAATGTTCAGGACTTTTGTTATGTTTATTCTAAAGCATCAATAAACAAACAAGCTCATTGTAAAATCTTTCAGATTTAGTTTAGCAATTTTCTCTTCGCTGGCTATCCTAATGATAAAGATCGCACTATAAGGAGAACTTTATTTTTGTTTCAGAATTATGAAGAAAAAGATGTTCGCTTGTATTGTTGTACTGGCTACGAAGAGACACATAGATATGCGGATTCAATAACTTGCAAACCGATCTGTACATCTAATTGTGTTCGAGGTAACTGCATCAAACCTAACACCTGTGAATGCAATAAGAATCATTACCTTCAAAGCCCATTCATTTGTGCTCCTATCTGCGACCCTCCTTGTAAAAACGCCAACTGCGTAGATCCAGACGTTTGTGCATGTCATATAGGACACAGAAAGATCTTGGACTCGATTAATGAGTGTGAACCGATTTGCTCGATGGCATGTGAAAATGGCCGATGTGCGTCACCAGATACGTGTGAATGTCAGAAGGGATATAAGTTGAAGACGGGATCGAATAGTACATGCGAGCCTATCTGCAGTCCATCCTGCCAAAACGGGATTTGTTCGATGCCTCAGACATGTCAATGTTTAATCGGATATGAAAAGTTAAGCGATAGAATTTGTAAACCTGTGTGCGAAAAGGGCTGTGGAGTCGGCACTTGTATATCTCCTGGAGTCTGCCAATGTCCAGAGGGGTACGTCACTGCTGCTAATGAGACCTGTACTCCACTATGTCAAAAAGGATGTACTAATGGAACCTGCATTTCGCCTGAAGTGTGTCACTGTCCCATTGGCTTTACACTAGATAGTAAAACGTACGAATGTGAACCTGTCTGTGAACCAGGATGTATTAATGGTGATTGCGTAGAACCAAACAAATGTGTGTGCAAAGAAGGATATTATTTAAAAAATGGTTCCACAACAAATTGTGTTCCAATTTGCGAACCTCGCTGTGAGAATGGAACATGTGTAGCTCCCGGGAAATGTCTATGTAAAGCCGGTTATAGAAAAGAAGATGACCATATTTGCAAGCCGGTGTGCGTCAATGGGTGTGGTGTAGGAAAATGTATTGCTCCAGGGACTTGTTCTTGTCCAAAAGGATTTACTTCTAGTTACCATCAATCCTGCCGACCTATTTGTTCTAACGGATGTTTCCACGGAACCTGTGTTGCTCCTGAAGTCTGTCATTGTTCAGAAGGATACCGAATCGGGTCAGGAAGGAATGACTGCGTTCCTTTATGTGAGCCTCCTTGTGTAAACGGGATGTGTGTTGGAGTAAATGAATGCAGATGTCTCGACGGTTTCCAAATTGCAAATAAGACCACCAATTTATGTGAACCTGTCTGTAATCCCCAGTGCACAAATGGAGATTGCATAAGCCCCGGAAAATGCAACTGTAAGGATGGTTTTCTGATTAAACAAAGCAACGGTCAATGTGAACCCGATTGTCATCCTGGCTGTGTCAACGGATTCTGTGTTAATCCTGGCGAATGTAAATGTTATGAAGGATTCAAGATGCAAATAGGGTCAAATAGATCCTGTGAGCCGATATGTTCAGCCCAATGTGTCAATGGTATATGTGTCGCTCCAGAGATCTGTCAGTGTCTCATAGGTTACGAAAGAGTCACCGCTAATAAATGTAAACCTGTTTGCCACAGTGGCTGCGAAAAAGGAAATTGCTCTTCTCCCGATGTGTGCGAATGCCCTGTAGGATATTTTGCCAATGTTGGAGAAGCTTGCAGACAGGAATGTCGTGGGTGCAGCCAAGGATTGTGTATGTCAACTGGTTTATGCCAATGTTACGAAGGATTTACTTTCGAAGAGGTGTTAAATGACTGTAAACCGATTTGTAACTCGTCCTGTGTTAATGGAGAGTGTGTCGAACCTGGAAAATGCTTATGTAACGAAGGATACGTTTATCAAAATGAATCCAGCAAGTGTGAGCCGTATTGCAATCCAAGCTGCATTAACGGTGAGTGCGTCGAGCCAGGAAAGTGCGAATGCCTTCCTGGATACAATATGAAGGAATCGTCGGACAGGGAATGTGAAGCTGTTTGTTCTGATCCGTGTGTCAATGGAACATGTACTTCACCTGAAATATGTGAATGTTTCATCGGTTACGAACATATTACAAGTAATATTTGCAGACCATTTTGTTCGAAAGGTTGTGGCCTTGGAACGTGTGTATCTCCTGACCATTGCGACTGTCCAAATGGTTACAATACATCCTACAGCGAATCTTGCCTACCCGTATGTACAAAATCTTGTGAGAATGGTATATGCTCAGCTCCTGAAAAGTGTACTTGCTTAGAAGGCTATTCATTGGATAAAGAGTCCGACAAATGTGTGGCCATATGTGAAAAGTCTTGTGTCAATGCACGCTGTATTTCGCCTAATAGTTGCGAATGCTTAAGAGGTTTTACTAACGTAACCGAGACAATGTGTGTAGCAGAATGCTACCCTGAATGTATAAACGGAGAGTGTACATCTCCTAATACCTGTTCCTGTCCTCCAAGATTTAACCTTCATCCTGATGATCCTTTTACTTGTTTGCCCGAACTAGGGAAGTATTCCAGTACACACCAGTCAGCCTTTCTAAACGTTTTTAACTTTTCTTCCACCCTCAATTACATTACTGATAATGAAACATTCTACTTTACAAATTTGCCCAAAATATCATTAAATAAAGATTGTTCTACTCTCTTTCAAGGCAACTTTAGTTCATCAAACGACTCAAGTATCATATTGAAAGATGTACAACTATTTTGTCAACCTCGTTTTAACGGATCGGAACAAGATCTGGTGCTTTACTGTGAATGGCCACTAGATCCTTACTCTGACGACATCTTCTACACAAACGAATCTGTTCCTCAAGATGATGACCACTATAACACAACAACATTAAACCTAAACCTATTTATACTGTTTCCAGAAGAAATTGGAAACAGCAGTGAGGATGGCACTTGTACTTTCTGTTTTTCTCTTTCAAATGAAATCAGGTTATTAATTTTATTTTTATAAATTTCTTATACCTTTCAAATAATTATTATGTTTGTTCAAACATTGGTGCGAGTGTTGTTCCGTATGAACCGTTAGGTTTTCATGAAGAATGTAAAATTATAGAATATCTAGTCATTTGGATTGTTATAGATCCAGTTTAAACAATCTTTTCAAAAATATGCAAATGAAACCCAATTTACCCTGCTAAACTTGATTTATAATTGTTATGTTATAATGTTATCAATTAGTATTATAGAAGGAATGTGTGAGCTAAATATAATTCAAATCAAATATCGTTGATTCAAATTATCGTTCCATAGTAGCATTCTAAGTTTAACTAGTTAAACTGCTCTTTTTAGCATTCTATAAAGATAATGCAGTGGTGGATTTAGACCCTACGGAGCGCAAAATATGGGCGACATAATATGGCAGTGTCCTTCTTGGTTGAGGTGGGGGATTGTTGATAAAAAAAAACCTTGATAAAATAGTAAATAACTTATAACTTAAAAAGTTGTATGTATTACAATATTTACAGTCATTTGATTCTTCTGCTAACAGGCAAGAGCTATATGGCGTGGAGCTATCTTGGCCCTGCGCCCTATCAAACATAAATAAAAACTTACTACTTAAAACTTTTACTTTGGTATAGTATTATAGATAGTAACGTGTTAGGCTCTACCACGAAAACTAATTCGGATGTATTTTATAATTCCAATGTTAGACTGTTGACAGTCTTGAGTCTTGTATATGGCGCCGAATTTGAAATCTTTGGTATGAACTATAAATTTGTCTGCATCGTATAAGTATTTTATTTCATTTTTCTATGGCACGGGCCCTGGCAGTTTCTCCCCCCCCCCCCCGGATATGCCCCCGATAAGATAATTCTGAGTCTGAGGAGTGCAAATGAACACTTTGGCGGCTAAAGCTCCACAACTCCTTAACGATCGTTGTCTGAAGTCTGAACATTTATAAAAGGACCGCGTATAACAAATCCCAACTACATTGGTCAACTTTTATCCATATCATTGCCATGCGAAAATACATTTCATACAATACTTAATGATTTAGTCCGAATATTACTCTCTATGTCTATATAAATATATCTTGATTATATCTTTAATAGCTTATTAAATAATGAATTATGTATATTTTTACAGGTTTCTGTCTATTTATAATGATATTTTATTTATTATCAGTCCATGCTCATCTGATGAAAAAAGTCTTTTGAAAACTATATCAACAGGTAAATATAATAAATTTAAAAAAATGTATAACTTATTTATTTGTTTACGTTTAGGATCTGACTTCACTCATTATATCAATCTGTGAGTAGTGACTAATAACTACTGACCACCAAAGAAAATATTTAATTCTAACAGCGTGGGAAAATCGAAAAAAAAAAAAAAAAAAAAAAAAAAAAAAATCAGAAGGGGAGCCAATGAGAGCACGAGATTTTCTGTGGACGTCAAAAATGTCGATTTCTTATTTTGAACAAAATCTCTTACTTATTATAATGGCAAGTGGCAAGACTGTTATAATATGACAGCCGCTTTAGCTGAATTGCTTTCCAATTTCTAGAAAATCTGCTCTTATTGAGAGCCCTCTCACTAGCTGACTACCTCTCACTAGCTGAAAGGAAAATGCGAAAATTATGAATAGACAGAGGGCAAATAGTTAATCTTTTTGGATCGATTCGTAAATATTTGTTTATTTTCAGAAATCAAACTTTATGATGCTGCAATTCAGATCCACTTCTCTAAATAACATATTACGATGCCGTAAAAAAATGGGTAGTTTTATCTTGGTAATTTATTTAAGTTTTCAAGAAACTGTACTCCTCAAATCATTCTAGTTTCCGTTGATCCGTGTGATGTAGATGGGGATTGGGGGGTCCTCTAATTGTTTGATACCTGATTATGGGACGATGGTTTAGCTAAGTCAAACGTCAATTTGTAATAATTAAAAATTAAAAATGAATACAACAAAATCAAAATGTCATTAGTTTTAGTTATAACTCAGAATTAAATCAAGACATAAGATTGCAAATATGAAAAAAATTATGTTCGTAATTTTTTTTATAATATGTATTATTAAATTTCTATTTTTTTATCTGTTTGATTTCAGCTGACTATGAATTTGATTGGAAAGAAATAATAATAGTTGCTGGGTTTATCACGGCTGGAGTAGTAGTTTATGGATTATACGCTTTATGGAAATCAATAAAAATTAAAGAACTCCCTCTCACTAGTGAGTTTAAATTAAAGGTTTTTATTTTAGATATAAGATATGTTGGCATTTAATAGAGAATTAATAGATAGTATTAGTAGAAAAGCTAATAAATTCTACGTTTCTTCGTTTAATCTGGTTAAAATTTACCAATGTGAGGTGATAAAAGTTCAAAAGTCACCAGCAATCTATTCTACGATCAGTACCACTGATCGTGTTTTTCATAAAGTGTTAATGATATATGTTGACCTGGAGCCGTATACTTTACTATTTAAAACTCATAGCAAAAAAGAAAGTAAATACATCATTCTGTCATGATAAACATATTGCAACTATACAGGGTGTTTGGTCGAAGATGTAACAAACGAAGAGGGCAGATTCTACCCATCACTATGATTGAGCTATGACTCACTCATTTGCAACAAAAAACACTATATATATACCATGGGTCAATTCTCAATAGTTTCTCCACAATAAATTTTTTTGTTATTTTCCAAGGTACGTCCATTTTACTTTAAAATCTATTGGTGCACCTAAAATATTGATGATAGAGCTAAAATAAAGGTACCGTTGGAAAGAGGAGAAAATTTCAGTTTAGAAAATGTCTATTTCAAATGCTTTAAAGGAGCAAAACATATCAATAAATTTCATTTTATTGTTAATTTTATCAANAAATATTGATGATAGAGCTAAAATAAAGGTACCGTTGGAAAGAGGAGAAAATTTCAGTTTAGAAAATGTCTATTTCAAATGCTTTAAAGGAGCAAAACATATCAATAAATTTCATTTTATTGTTAATTTTATCAAAAAAATTAAAATTTATTTTTGTTTAAGCCTGTTATTTAGCCAAAACGGCATGAGCTACAGATTGCCAAATTTCAGTAAAACTTCTCCATTTATTCCCCTTCAATTTAAGTACCATAACACTATTAGTTGATATGCAATTGTTTTGAGCTATGATATGATTGAGTTTTTGTAAAAAAAAAACGCGTACAGACCACCTTATGTGTTACCTAGAGGAGATGTGTTAATTTTTATAATTACCCAAGTAAGTGAGATGAATGAGCGGATTTTTTTTCACATTAAATTAATGAGGACTGAGGACCATACTGTCCATAGGTCAACCCTAAATGACCATATTGACTAAGCAAAAGACCATATACTATGGACTATGTAAAAGTTAACTCTTATGATATTTGACCAATGTAAGTTATCATTATAAAAATGTGAAATAGGTATAACATATATTTTTATTTTTTTTCAAACTTAATCATGTTAAATGCAATTCTACATTAAAGAATTTGTCCAACAAGTTTTTCTATACAAAACTTATTTCTACAATTATTTTTAGTGTAGTATTATTACTTTTTCCACAGGGTGTGTTGTTTTTTTTTTTTTTTTAACAATGTCAACCCCCTTATTTTTATTCTTTAATGAATAATTGCATTTAGCATGATTAAGTTTGAAAAAAAATAAATAAAAATAAAAATAATACTTGCCATTTTTATAATGATAAATTATATTCCGGTCAAATATCATAAGAGTTAAAATTTCCTTTTACATAGTCCATAGGACTATGGTCATTATGGTCTGCAGTCCTCTTTAATTTAATGTGAAAAAAATCCGCTCATTCATCTCACTTATTTGGGTAATTATAAAAATTAAGACATCTCCTCGTACGTGTTTTTACGGTCGTTTTTTTACAAAAACTCAATCACAGCTCAAAAAAATTGCATATCAACTAATAGTAAGTGTTATGGTTGTAAGTGGTAGTAATATTATAGTAGTAGTATTATAGTGGTAGTAATAATAATAAGTGGTAGTAAGTGTTATGGTACTTAAATTGAAGGGGAATAAATGGAGAAGTTTTACTGAAATTTGGCAATCTGTAGCTCATGCCATTTTGGCTAAATTACAGGCTTAAACAAAAATAAATTTTATTTTTTTTGATAAAATTAACAATCAAATGAAATTTATGGATACGTTTTGCTCCTTTAAAGCATTTGAAATAGACATTTTCTAAACTGAAATTTTCTCTTCTTTCCAACGGTACCTTTATTTTAGCTCTATCATCAATATTTTAGGTGCAGCAATAGATTTTTTAAAGTAAAATGGACGTACCTTGGAAAATAACAAAAAAAGTATTGTGGCGAAACTATTTAGAATTGACCATTTAGAATTGACTATTTAGAATTGAATCTGCCCTCTTCGTTTGTTACATCTTCGACCAAACACCCTGTATAATTAATCATATAGAGTAGTTTAATTTGTCCCTTCTATTAATCTTCGAAAATTTTATATGTGGGTCGTTGAAGGGTAAAGAATTAAATTCAGACGCAGAGCATCATACATTAGAAATATGGCTATATTTCGCCCCACTCCGGGGCATATTCATGCCTATATACATCGAAAACCCTAGTTATTTATCATGTATATATTAAAATCAATTTTAAACAATACTAATAATTAATTACAATAATTTGAAACAAGAACACTTCTTACCTGTCTTAAGAAATTAATGTGCTTTATATAATAAAAAGTTGTATACAAATACATATATCTCGACCACATAGTGGTTTCGTTGGCTTTTCTCCCATCGTCATGAACCGTTGATTTCAGCAACGGTCCTTATGAAGTCATAAGGGTTTTAAGAAGTAACTAACTATGTATCTACAAAACCCTAAAAATGTAATCCATCGCCGGAACTGATCTCGAGAATATTTTTTTTTCACATTTTTCTGAGTTTATTGGGTCCCCAATTTTGAAGCTTAAATTGATTTCTCGATTTATAGTCCATTCAAATGTTAGTTTGAAGTGGAAAGTTCTGGTGTAATTGTTGTTAGTGGTTTACTTTATGTTTTTGGGGTGCTGAACATGAATCTGAAGTTGTCCAATGAAATTCCCCGCGGCAAATATGAGAAATCATCGGAAAACTACTAAAAAAAATCTTTTTTATTTTACTACTAGACCACTTTTTGCGTTAATAGATTTCTTTGCAAGATATAAGCTGAAAACCAATAAAAAAAAAAAAAAAAAATCTTTTTTATTGGTTTTCAGCTTATAACTTGCAAAGCAATCTAATAACGCAAAAAGTGGTCTAGAAGGAAAATAACCTACAATTTATGTTTATAACATTTATTGTACGTCTTATGGTTTTCACGCAAATGGGAGTTGAAATATTGGGAAGGCTTGGAGAGTGGAGGCAAAAAAAGCAACAAAAATAATAGAACCTGTGTCTAAGAGCTCGTATTAGTACTTAAATACATATAAATTGTTCAGAAATTCGCTATATATTATTTTAAGAATAAAGTTTGTTGCTATTTTTCAAAAATTATTGATTTCCCGGTTATTTCAACCCTCTTCTGCATAGAAACCATTCCACTTACAAAGAAAATGGTAAAGAGATAATTTGTTGGTATTTTTCTCTTCTTCATTTTACTACTTCTTCACTTGATGCGTAAATAGCTTGTTTTGCGAGTTATAAGGCGAAATCCTAAAAGTAAAAGAAAAGTAAAAGAAGATAGTGGTTTTATGGTGATTTCTCATATTTGCGTGTAAAATTTTTTTTGGACAACTCTAGATTCGTGTTCAGCACATTGAAAAACATAAAATTAACAGCCAGCGCAGTCCGGCCACCAACCGTTTACCCTAGCCTGTACCCTCCACTCTCCAAGCCTTCCCAATATTTCAACTCCCATTTGCGTGAAAACCATAAGACGTACAAATAAATGTTATCGACATAAATTGTAGGTTATTTTCTCCTTTTTATTTTACTACTAGACCACTTTTTGCGTTAATAGATTTCTTTGCAAGATATAAGCTGAAAACCAATTAAAAAAAAAAAATTGATTTCTCATATCTGTCGCGGGAAATTTTCTTGGACAACTTCAGATTCGTGTTCAGCACCCCAAAAAATATAAAGTAAACCACTAACAAGAATTACACCAGAACTTTCTTCCACTTTGAGCTCTTTTTATGCACCATTTGACTGGACTCAGGGAATTATTATTTTTCTGAAATTTGACGTCAAATTGCACCGAAATCGATCCATTTTTTCTGTCGAGGGGGTGTAGCTTCTAACAAACAACAAGTAAGGCGCGCTTCACGTAAGTACGTTCTTTTTTACTCTGTACAGAAACCTAAAAAACTACAGGTTTGATGGTATAAACGACTTGTATATATCTATTTGTTTATGCGTGATTAGTATCTGCAAATGTATGAGGGATTTGAAAATTATTAATTTGTAGAAATCCCTTGTTTATATAAATATTTTTTTAAAGAATTCTTACATATTATTATGTGAACTTATACTGCTTCAGGTAATGATGAAGATGACGAGGACGAAACTTTGTAATATGGGAATCATCTGCAGTAAACCATAAAAGAGTTTGATAACTTTATAAAAACTACTTTTCTGTGTTTTTGAGTGATGAGTCACTCTCTTGCAGCTAGAATTAAACTGAAACCTAGTGGCTGTACATCTAGTTGTATTGATAAGAGATAACAACAAGATAAGACATGAACTTATGATGGAATTGTAATCAAAATAAACACTACATTTTTATATTTCATAAACAGCTATTATCATAAATCTGTTATTCACACGTAAATGTGGTAAATCCGCCTCTTGTTTCAACTGTTTTCTATCAGCTGGAAATTTAACTGCAATACTGATAAGAACATAGAACAAGTGATGGAATAATAATTAAAATAAATTATGCATATTTCATCCGTGATTACTGCTTAATTAAATAATAAAATAAATGACATTAATAATTAAAGTAAATTATAAAATAAATGTGTATTTATTTCCTTTAATATTTTTTATAATAAGAGTAAACAATACATTCAGTGGCGTAAGTATGGGCCCCACGGGCCCACATTGCGGGCGGGCCTCCGGGACTAGGAGCGCACAAGTCCAATTTGTTTTAACTGAAGCGTAATTTTCCATAGAGTTCTAAAGAAAATTTCATGTCTGCTTCGTTCCGAGAGTTACTCGTACATTATTGATACTATAAGGTTTTTTTTAAGAAAATCACTGACTTAATTTAACAGATAAAAAGTAATAATTAGTTTATAATAATAATTGGGTTATAGTCTCGGAAAGGAGTTATGGGGGAGTGCTAAATGTGCTGAGTGCAGTCCCTCTTAAAATCGTAAGCGTCAGCAGAGATCTATGCTATAACATGCGACTTTGAAATTATTGGGGAGATGCATTAAAAAATTAAAACTTTAAAAGGAAAGAAATATTAAATTTGGGATAGTTACCGAAAATAATTAAATATTTGATAAAATTTAACAAAAAAAAATCCCGTCAAGTACTTGCCAGCTAGTTACTAAAAGGGTTTCTTCGGTCATAAGAATTGATTATTATTATTATTTATTTTTAAACAAAAATATGTATTGTTCACTTTTAAGAAACAAGATGTGCATATATTATTATCCTTTACTGTCTTCGGTATGCGATTATTGAATTCATTTAGGGGTAAAATGGCCGCCATTTTGGAAACACATAATATTTTTGTGAACCAAATTTGAATGCCTTTAAAATGATACCCAACTTCGTTTTTCAAATCACAAAATTTTTGAGANTCCGAAAATAATTGCCAATGCTTCCTTGTCTATTGCTGAATATTTTTTTTCTGAATCTTTTAATGATCTTGAAGCGTAACCGAGTGGTAGGACTGTGTTGTTTGGATATTTATGGAAGAGTACTGCCCCGATTCCAATGTCACTAGCATCAGTAGTAAGTATTATTGGTAAATCTGGATTGTAATGAGCAATTGTTTTTGAAGATGTCAAAAGGGATTTTAAATGTGTAAATGTCTTATCGTCTATAGTTCTGTCCAGTTCCACCTAGTTCCTTTCTTGGTCAGTCGATATAGTGGAGCACATTCACTCTGTAGATTACTAATAAACCTTCCATAGTAATTTATAGCACCTAAAAAAGCTCTTAACTGTGTCACGTTCGTAGGTTTTGGCATTTTCTTAATAGCTTCTAATTTCTCCGGTGTTGGATGAATTCCGTATTTATTAATTTGGTGTCCGAGATATTTAATCGAATTTTGAAGCCATTTGCACTTTTCTTTATTAACTTTCATTCCTGCACTGTACAGTCGTTTCATTACTTCCCTTACTCTTCCTAGATGTTCACTTGTTGATCTTCCCGTTATTACCACATCATCCAAATAACAAGCAACACCGTCCATGTCACCTAATAATGTGTCCATTAATCTTTGAAATATAGCAGGTGCTGATGTAACTCCAAAGGGTAGCCGCTTGTACACAAAATAACCCTTATGTGTTGTAATCACAAAATATTTTCTGCATTCAGGGTGCACTTCAATCTGTAAGTATGCATCCCTCAAATCTATTGCTGTAAATTGTTTACCTCCGTTCAGTTTTGCTGTTACTTCTTCAAAGCGTGGTAATGGATGACGATCGTATGAGACATACTTATTGATTGTAACCTTAAAGTCTGCACAGAGTCTGATTTTTCCGTTTGACTTTAAAGCTACTACAATCGGGGATGCCCACTCTATTGGTGTTTCTGCTGGATTTATCGGTTCAATTACACCGTCTTTCTCTAACCTTATAAGTTCTTCCTCTACTTGAGGTTGTAGTGAAAATGGTACTTGCCTTGGTCGAAAAAATTTTGGTTTTGCATCTCCTGTCAGGTTAATTTTTGCTTGATAGTTCTTGACTTGTCCCAATCCATCAGTAAAAAGTTCTTTGTATTCATTTATTATGTCCGTTAGTTTAGTATTTTCACTGTAATTGTTATCCATTGTGTCTGTATTAATTTTGCAAATTGTTATTCCTTTTGGTAGAGGTAAGTTAAACTGGTTACTTTAGCACCCCCCATATCCCTTTGTGTAATAGTTATTTAGACAAATGAACATATACAAGAGTGGCATGTTTTCCTCAGTCTAAATTACTATTAAGACGAAGGGATATTTATTCCAATGTACCTTGGGACAAAGGAATATCACACTTGTGTACATAATTGTGATCATATCCCTTAGTAAAATCGACTATTAAGACTAAGAAATATCAAATATAAAACTGTCCCAGGAGTCTCAATCTCTTGGGGAGACAAACACACAAACCTTAGAGACTCTCATAGGCCAGAGTATTGTTTAGAACCAAGGGGGGTGTTAAAGTAAAAAAGTGCCGTTAAATTCAACTATCCAGTCACGCCGGGACAAACTGTCCCGGCGCCAATAGCTGATTTAAATATTGGCTGACGCGCCATTGGGGGAAGGGAGAGGTTTAGTCGGTAGGGCTGTATTGCAACCACCAGCGAGTCCGACACTCCACATACTGTGTACTTTCGTATGTGGGTAAGGGTGTAAAATGCCTTCCTACTCACTGGCTTAAAAAAAAAAAAAAAAAAAAAAAACTATTAACTAACTTAACTACTTACTTCACTTAATTCGGAGCTAATAAGGGTTGGGACAGCCTTCTCCGTCAGGAACTTGGTCACGGATTTCTTTCTTGACTCTGCCTTTCTAGTTAACTTACGGAAAAGACTCGTCTTTTCTTGGACTAAATTTGCAAACCCCTTTTCAGAGAGCACGCGATGACTTCTCAAGGATCGAGCTGAGCTCGCCTCAATATTAACTTTTTCTTTTGAGTCCAGACTCATTATGAAATCAAATTATATGTGTATAAATTTAACTTTTAACTTAACTGGTGTGAATGAGTGTGTGAAAGAAGCTTCCCTTAAATTCCTTTTGTCCGATCTATTGTCTGTGTTCGGTTTCGGAACGAATACAGACAATATATCTGGTTTAACTTCATTTTCATTTTATAAACCTTTTTTTGTAAAACAACTGCTGGTAACTTATACCGCGTGGCATGTGCCACACGTAAATTATTTCATCTCAATTATATGCTTGTTCGTTACGCTATCAATTCTTGTTCGTAGTATTTATTTTCCTTTTTTAAAGGTGGTCCTTGGGTTAATTTTTGTAATTTTGGAAACCAGATATTTTTAGAAAATCATATAAGGTTTGTACCCTATGAGTCTAACACAACAATAAGTTTAAAAAAGAAGTAAAAAATTGGCTATCAACGGTAGATGCACAAGAAATATAGCATTTATATGATTCATGTATGATGTAT
>KZ651254.1:716542-730894 GCA_001010745.2 Gerris buenoi | reverse complement strand
TTAAACTTAATCGTACAGAAACCGGCGATTATCGCCTCACGTACTGACGTGAAGCGCGCCTTACTTGTTTATTTTAAAAAGATTAAAAAATGTAGCCCGTTTAAATAAATACATAAATCAGATAGTTTTACTAGGAAAAATCTTGTTTCCCAGATATTGATGAAAAATGTTTATTTAGCTGAAAATGGAAAACAAATGATGAACCATCCCCTATCCCCTGCTGAACACTTTGTAAATATTATATAATTTAAATTCGTCAGCTAATGCTAAAGTTTTATTTTACTTTGTCGTACTGATTAATTAAATTTATATAATTAATTTAAAATTGTCTGATTTGAATTTATAATAATAAATAAATATAATAATTTTCATAAAGTTTACATTATAAATATTAAATTAGATATGAAAGGATAAAAATTGAAGTACACACAATAACAAATTATTATTATTATTTTTTTTTTTTTTATAAAGAAAACATGAAACGAAATGTGGCGTGTGATTGCGAAGAATTTCACCTGGGTAATGAAAAATCAGAAAGGTAGGCGCATAAATTAGGCTTTAAAATTATTAAAAAACATTTAAATGTATCAATATTAGAAGTTGATTTAATTCTGGTTTTAATAAAAAAAAAAAAAAAAAATTATAATGCAGCTGAGATAGTGCTGGGAGAGTGTAAACAATAATGAAGTCAAGCGGTTTCCACTCCCCCAGCCCTAATGTAACACATAATTAATGTTTTTTTTTTTTTATTTTTTTTTAGCTGCAAGCTGTCTGTGACCAAGACGCCAAATTCATTGACGTATTTGAGGGCTATCCAGGGTCTGTCCACGACAGCAAAGTTTTTAGAAACTCTTCTCTTTGCAGAGAATTGAAGGATTTGCATTGAAGGAGGGAATTGCAGAGATGTACTAACTCCATTCAGGGACAGAGGTCAACTGACAAGAAGACAAGTCAACTATAACATAAAACTGTCCAAAAACATATATTTTATAGAGCACATTTTTGGACTGTTGAAGAGAACATTTCGTCAGCTGTACCATTTGAAGCTGAGAAGTGTTCCCCACATGGTACACTTTCTTAAGGGCTGCATGTGTCCTTCACAACATTGGTATTAAGGATGATTTTGTGCTTCAAGAAGAACCTCTACCTCAAGACCCTATACGAGGTCCTTATGTTGATGAGTTAGATAATAAAGATGATGCCAATGCAACGGCTATAAGAAATAATATTGTCAATGCATTATCTATGCACCAGACACTTATGCGTCCTGTAACACTATTTTTATTATCTATGCACTAGACACTTATGTGTCCTGTAACACTATTTTTATTATCTATGCACTAGGCACTTATGTGTCCTGTAACACTATTTTTATTATCTATGCACTAGACAATTATGTGTCCTGTAACATTATTTTTATTATCTATGCACTAGACAATTATGTGTCCTGTAACACTATTTTTATTATCTATGCACTAGACAATTATGTGTCCTGTAACATTATTTTTATTATCTATGCACTAGACACTTATGTGTCAAGTGCATGACCTGTAACATTACTTTTATTATCTATGCACTAGACACTTATGTGTCCTGTGACATTTTTATTGTAATTATTTCTTATTAATTATCTTTAAGGTCTTATAATTAAAAAATGTTTGACAATTATTTAATTTATATTTTAATCATAAATTAAATTTACTTTTATATCTTATTGTTGTATTATTTTTATATTATTTTTATTTTTAGATTAATTATTACCATCATTAATTTATTATGTTTTGTGGGTGTAAAGTTTTTGGTAATTTATTTTAAATTTTATATTTTTATTGCTTTCAAATATTTCTTATCCGTTACTGTGACTGCTCGGTTGTTAAGGTTATTAACTGCATTCTTTTTCTGTGTTATTCGATATTTATTTTAAAATTTTTGATCTTTTACTTTTTTTTCATATCCCCATAGGAGACAAAGGCGGCGTCTACACATTTACCTACAACTCCTGTCAAGGAGTTTACATCGGACAATCCGGAAGAAAAATATCCAAAAGGATATCAGAACATGAAATAGCTATAGAAAATATTGAATATATTTCAAGTTTTGCCACACATCTAAAAGAAAACCACCACACATTCGATAAAACTCAATTTGAACTCCTCCACAACTGCTCCAAAGGAAAAAAGTTAGACCCGCTTGAAAACCTAGAAATACACCGTACTCTTCAAAACCATACTAAACAATGTTTTAATGAAATAATCAATATTAATAATTCAGTTTTAGTTAAACCAATTTTAAAACCCTATACCATTATATCCTCACCCACAAATTTCTCCAAGATCCTACTTAAATTTAGAAAATTAACACAGTCTTTATAAATCAGTCAACTGAAGATGACAGTGTTTTTAGAAAGTATAACTTTTTGTTTAAATTTTTATAACCAGTCGAAACCGGTCTATATATTTGAATTTTTAAATTCTTGTGGTAGATTTTTTTTTTTAATTGTTTTTAATTATTGTGTTTCAATTAACAATATGATTTTTTTCTAAGTACCACAAAATCTCCTTCAAAACAACTTATGAACTTTTTCATATCATTTAGTTTTTTAATTTGGTCATCTTCTAATTATTTCTATTTCTTTGTTAATTAGTATTCTTTTAGAATAATTTAGTGTAATAAAAATAAAATAAATTGAATAAATAATTTAGTATAATGTTAAATAATTTAGGGCTAAAATGCAGGAGATGATTCGATCGAGAATCGCTTGCCAGTGGGCGGGGCTTAAGTGACAGTTTCAAGATATGTGGACGGAGCTAACAACTTCTCTATGTAGGCTCCAAATTCGAATTGATCAATTTTTACCACTAAACATATAGATCTTGAAAAATGTGACATTAACGTCTCATATTACGTCTACTAATTTATAGAAGACAATTGGCGCCTTTTTATGTTTATTTATCCCTACTCCTAGGGCAATTGAGTGGGGTTTGGGAGTGAGTTACCCTCAAAAAACAACACACTGGGCCATTTTGTTCTCATTCTCTCTCTCTGGCAGATGTGAATCTGTGACTTTACTTGCCTTTTTTTTCTTAACTTTTACCATTTGTAAACTTAAAGTGTGCTGTGCTGCTTTAGTTACTTTGAAAACTTCAAAGTGCCCTTAACCGGTTTATTTTAAAACATTTTGTGCTTGTGCGTTTTTACTAGTTTGCTACTTGAGAGTGCCGATTTTTTCTCTTAATTTCACTCACGTTCCAGGATGGATGTTCGTATGAATGTGATATATTGGAGTGAATTGCTACTGAAGAGTGGGTCCTACGAGGGAATGTTGGAGGTTTTGAATGTTTTAATGGATTTAGGTTTGCGCGTGTGTATAAGTGTCCGGTTTGTGGTGTGAATATAAAATTGACCAAACGGCCCGGTCTGAATGATAGGTATGACTGGATGTGTTTAAGAACCCTGGAAAACATCAGGTTAGGAGCTCTATTAGGCGTGGTAGCTGATTTGAGAATAGTAAGTTACATATCGTTAAAGTAATGTCAGTGACTTACTATTTTGTTAAGTAGCTACCGCAAAATTACATTATGAATGAATTGAGTGTTTCTGAGACTACGGTGTGTGATTGGCACAGTTTTTTTTAGGGAAGAGTGTGTGGATATATGTGGAATGGATAGTGAGAATTATGTGGGCCGGGTGTGATTGTTGAAATCGACGAGAGTAAGATCAGGAAGCGGAAATATAATCGAGGTAAACGTGTGGATGGTAAATGGGTGTTGTTGTATTATTTTTATATTATTTTTATTTTTAGATTAATTATTACCATCATTAATTTATTATGTTTTGTGGGTGTAAAGTTTTTGGTAATTTATTTTAAATTTTATATTTTTATTGCTTTCAAATATTTCTTATCCGTTACTGTGACTGCTCGGTTGTTAAGGTTATTAACTGCATTCTTTTTCTGTGTTATTCGATATTTATTTTAAAATTTTTGATCTTTTACTTTTTTTTCATATCCCCATAGGAGACAAAGGCGGCGTCTACACATTTACCTACAACTCCTGTCAAGGAGTTTACATCGGACAATCCGGAAGAAAAATATCCAAAAGGATATCAGAACATGAAATAGCTATAGAAAATATTGAATATATTTCAAGTTTTGCCACACATCTAAAAGAAAACCACCACACATTCGATAAAACTCAATTTGAACTCCTCCACAACTGCTCCAAAGGAAAAAAGTTAGACCCGCTTGAAAACCTAGAAATACACCGTACTCTTCAAAACCATACTAAACAATGTTTTAATGAAATAATCAATATTAATAATTCAGTTTTAGTTAAACCAATTTTAAAACCCTATACCATTATATCCTCACCCACAAATTTCTCCAAGATCCTACTTAAATTTAGAAAATTAACACAGTCTTTATAAATCAGTCAACTGAAGATGACAGTGTTTTTAGAAAGTATAACTTTTTGTTTAAATTTTTATAACCAGTCGAAACCGGTCTATATATTTGAATTTTTAAATTCTTGTGGTAGATTTTTTTTTTTAATTGTTTTTAATTATTGTGTTTCAATTAACAATATGATTTTTTTCTAAGTACCACAAAATCTCCTTCAAAACAACTTATGAACTTTTTCATATCATTTAGTTTTTTAATTTGGTCATCTTCTAATTATTTCTATTTCTTTGTTAATTAGTATTCTTTTAGAATAATTTAGTGTAATAAAAATAAAATAAATTGAATAAATAATTTAGTATAATGTTAAATAATTTAGGGCTAAAATGCAGGAGATGATTCGATCGAGAATCGCTTGCCAGTGGGCGGGGCTTAAGTGACAGTTTCAAGATATGTGGACGGAGCTAACAACTTCTCTATGTAGGCTCCAAATTCGAATTGATCAATTTTTACCACTAAACATATAGATCTTGAAAAATGTGACATTAACGTCTCATATTACGTCTACTAATTTATAGAAGACAATTGGCGCCTTTTTATGTTTATTTATCCCTACTCCTAGGGCAATTGAGTGGGGTTTGGGAGTGAGTTACCCTCAAAAAACAACACACTGGGCCATTTTGTTCTCATTCTCTCTCTCTGGCAGATGTGAATCTGTGACTTTACTTGCCTTTTTTTTCTTAACTTTTACCATTTGTAAACTTAAAGTGTGCTGTGCTGCTTTAGTTACTTTGAAAACTTCAAAGTGCCCTTAACCGGTTTATTTTAAAACATTTTGTGCTTGTGCGTTTTTACTAGTTTGCTACTTGAGAGTGCCGATTTTTTCTCTTAATTTCACTCACGTTCCAGGATGGATGTTCGTATGAATGTGATATATTGGAGTGAATTGCTACTGAAGAGTGGGTCCTACGAGGGAATGTTGGAGGTTTTGAATGTTTTAATGGATTTAGGTTTGCGCGTGTGTATAAGTGTCCGGTTTGTGGTGTGAATATAAAATTGACCAAACGGCCCGGTCTGAATGATAGGTATGACTGGATGTGTTTAAGAACCCTGGAAAACATCAGGTTAGGAGCTCTATTAGGCGTGGTAGCTGATTTGAGAATAGTAAGTTACATATCGTTAAAGTAATGTCAGTGACTTACTATTTTGTTAAGTAGCTACCGCAAAATTACATTATGAATAAATTGAGTGTTTCTGAGACTACGGTGTGTGATTGGCACAGTTTTTTTTAGGGAAGTGTGTGTGGATATATGTGGAATGGATAGTGAGAATTATGTGGGCCGGGTGTGATTGTTAAAATCGACGAGAGTAAGATCAGGAAGCGGAAATATAATCGAGGTAAACGTGTGGATGGTAAATGGGTGTTTGGCGGTGTGGAGAGAGGTTCGAGCAAGTGTATTCTTAGGGTCGTTGAAAAGAGAGATAAAGATATCCTCCTCGAGATTATTACGTCTTCTATTCTGCCGGGTACCATCTACTCGGACTCCTGCAAGTCGTACGATTGTCTCAAGGATGAAGGCTTCCTTCACGGAACGGTCAATCATTCTCTTTGTTTTAAAGACCCTGAGACAGGTGTACACACGAATTAGATCGAGGGACCGTGGGGTGCAATTAACAGAGAATTGCCCAGTAGGACCGTCTCTTATCAGTTCGACTCCTACTTAGGAGAGTATATCTGGCGTAGGAGTCGTTCTGATCGTGACAATCTTATGCGTGCATTTATCGAGGATCTAGCACGAGTGTACATGCCACCAGACGAAGACCTTCCTGGCGAGCACGAAGAAGATGATTAAAAGGTACGCAGAATATATTTCATTCCAATAAAATTGCGCAAATCATGTATTGTTTGGATTTTGAATTTCACGCCCCTTTCAAGCGTTGCATTTGGCGCTAAACATAGTTGCTTCGCCATAAAAGCCGATACTTTTAGGCCCCGCCCAAAACCGTATCATATTGAGCAGATTTATCTAATTTAGTATAATTATTACTTTAGTTTTATTGCCAGGATTCACCGCCAAGCTAACAAGCAGAGGTTGTTCTCTGAAGCAGGACATGAGGTATCAGTCTTCACCAAAGATGCTTAAATTAAATAGCTCCAAAACAGTTATTTACTGTAAGGACCTCATGAACTGCTCAGAAGAAGAAATTTTAGAAGATTTGAACAGTCAAGGAGTTACTGCTGCAAGTCAGGTGAAGCGCCGTGGTCAATTTATTGGCACCTTATTCATGCTTTTGGAATTGCCTCAGCGCGATTCAGAATTTTACGAAAAACTATTGAATTGATACCTGAAAAAGTAAAAGTACTTGTTCAACTATTTGCGTACTTCATAACGTTTTGTTAACGCGAATCAGTCGCAGACTATTCATCCCACGTGGCTATGCTGATATTGAAAATGAGAATGGAACGATCACTGCGAGTCTCTTGCGAAATGATATCAATGACATTAATTTAATTTTACTACAAGGGTTCCAAGGCCAACTGGCTTAGATGCAAAAGCCAATTCAACATGAATTTAAAGAATACTTCAGTATTGAAGGAGAAGATTCCTGGCAAAAACTTTTCATTTGATAAATAATACTCACCATAGAGTCCACAACGGTCCCAGCCGATCCAGCATCTTTAACCATGAAATTTAGGGCAGTAACATACTCCTCTTTTGATTGAAAATTCTTATCTGCACCCGAACCGAACTTTTTTTCTTCAGCTTCATTCGCTCACCTAAAAAATTAACTTACAAATATTAAGCTATACTATTTATTGGTAACTATGGGTGAAAGATTTGCTTACACTGAAGCTACACGCTTACTTTTGCGGCAGACTCTGCTTGATATTCGTCCTGGAGTACAACTGACTGCAGACACTATCAATTTCTTTAATGATATACTGGCTGCTGACTCTGAATTCCGCCCTCAAAGCTTATTTACTCTAGGAGCTATTGACTCTTTATTATTAAAAATTATTCCTACCGACGTTTCTAGCGATATTTCTGACTTTGTTTCACATTATATTTGTACTTACTACGACTGTAACGTCATACACATCTATGACAGTCTAAATATACGGGCGCTGTCCCGATACAGGCTCGGTTTATAAATAAGATTTTTCCGTGCAAACAAGTAGTATTTTAAAATGTACAGCAACAGCCTAATAATACTGATTGTGGTTTCTTTGCCATAGCTTTTGCTGTATCACTTGCTCATGAAAGGAATCCATGTGATGAGCACTACAACTGTTAAAAGTTCGCCAAGCATTTGCTGCACATATTGAACACACATCACGTATCCCTTTTTGCTGTTCTTGAAAAAAATGTTATTTTACGCTCTGAATGTTCAACTAACCGTTCTAAGAATGATGAAGTTATAAGAATGAATGAACACTTTCTTCCCGACAATGATATTAATGAAGTGATCAAAAAAAGAGGTCGACCAAGGGAGCTATTTCCAAATTCTCAAGATTACATTCTTACAACCAACAAGGCTGATAACGAGCCAGAACACTCCTGAAGTCAATAGGGATGCCGTGGCTCGCTACAGTCAGGCACATCCCGAAGGCGTTTTGAACAAAGTCATCCTGAGACCAAGCGTTCCCGTCACCTTACTGCTAACTTGAGAAAAAAAAAGATTGATTACGGTGTATAGTGGTGTACAGTTCGACTCTATTTTACTTTACCGTCTAAAAACAAATTTTCTTTTACTGCCCGATGGTTATAAATGATCAAGTTGCCGGGCTCCACTCTTTGAGGAAGAGAGAAGCAGAAAGCAGTGGTGTTGTGGAGAAGGTGCCTATAATGATTAAGATATCCCTCCTATTGATCTCAAAGTATATGAACTCCCTGGTTTCAGATCTCGGCCTCGTATGTACAACGAAATATTTGCCTTCAGTGCCCTTGTTATTCCAAGTGGTTGGTAACACCCTAAAAATGGAATAAGCTTCGTAAAAATATTAAGGAAGCTATTCGTTTAGGTTTCTAATTATAACCTTCCTCTACCTCTACATCGATTGTGGTTACGGTTACAATTTTAGAATCGATTCTTGGGCTTTCACTAATCAATCAACCATTATCAATCTCCCGGTGTTCTTTATTTCAGAAGGTTGAAACACTGAGATCAGCTGGTGATTCTTTCTTGGGATTTCTGTGTTATTATTAATCTAATCTCTGCTTTGTTTACCAACAAACCTGACAGTTTAAAGTTTCTCTTATCTTACCTTAGCCTTATCATTATCATTATTTACGTATTTATTATAACAAATAATCTTATTTTTATTTTTCCTTTTGATTTATTATTTAAAGGCTTTATAAAACAATTTCTTTTTTTTTGGATAACTCTTCTTCAAGTCAACAAATTTTTCTGCAATAAATTGCGCCATTTTAAAAATTAAATTCTCTTTTCAACGAATGGTCACAATCCCATATTCTTTTTTTTTGTTTTATTGTTTTTTTTTTTTGCTTTTAAACTTTGATCTTGAGTCTTCTCTATGGCTGAACTATCAGGACCAGAGCGGCAAGCTCTTGAAAATAAACTGAAATTATTTGAATCTCGGCAAAAAACCTTATTTCTTCGTGTTCAACGAGCCTTTGATTTAATAAAAGACCTCTCTAGTGGTGACAATAGTATTATTAGAAACTTCAAGACCCGCTGTCTTGACTTGGAGGAGACTCGCCACCATTTTACTGAATTGGTCGAGTCCATAAATGAAATTACTTTAGAATTAAATCCTTCTTCCTCTGTTTCTCATCAAACATTATCATCGTTTGATGATCTTTATTATGCTTGTCAAGATGCTCTGGCAAACTTAAAGCCTCAGATCAACGTCTCGGCTCCTAATTCTTCCACACCTAGTGAAGTAAATTTTAAACTGCCCAAACTCCCATTAAGAACATTCAAAGGTGACTTGTCAGATTTTATTCCATGGTATGATTTATTCAGTTCCGTCATAAATCAATCCAAAATAAATAATGTTCAAAAACTTCTATACTTACAGTCATGTCTTGAAGGTGAACCACTCTCTTTAATAAAACACTTGCCAGCTACTGAGGCAAATTATGAGGTAGCTATCAATATTATTTTGGAAAGATACAATTCACCCCGCCAGTTAGCTTCTGCTCATGTAGAAAAAATATTGAACTTAGAAACTCTATCGAATGAATCATATTACAAACTCCGTAATTTTCATGAAACTTTAACTCAGCATTATTCTGCACTTACAGCCCTGAAGCTTCCAAACTTATCTGATTTTATTCTTTTCTTCATCACCTTCAGAAAACTACCTCAAGCCACTCGAAAAACCTTCGAATCTCGTCCAAAGACTGTTAACAATAGTAGTACCTCCTCGAATATGTCTCCCCTACAAATAAATTCTCAATCTCTTCCGACCTTCAAAGAACTTTTAGAGTTCTTAGGATGTCAATGTAAAATATTAGAGTCGTCTAATCTACAACAGTGTTTATCCTCTAACACTGATACAAATAATCAATTTCCCTCTGTGAAGGTCAAGTCTCCTCGGTATATACCAACAAAAAATCCGTATTTTAATAATAAAAATAAACACTCCTTTTTAGCTACCTCTCGGCCTAAGTCTTCTCAATCTTCCTCCTTTTCCCTCTTGTGTCCAGTATGTAATCAAAGTTTACATACAATCTATACTTGTCCTAAGTTTAGATCGCTCTCTGTACCTGAAAGGCGTAAAAGAATCGCTTCTTCAGACCGTTGTCATAATTGTTTGGGTAACCACTTGCCCTCCAAATGTACTTCTAAGTCTAAATGTATGAAGTGTAATGATAGCTCTCACCATACTTTATTACACTTGGATGACTCTTCCTCTACCTCTAACTCTACCTGTGAAAATGGTTCTCCAGGAATATTCAGTTCAGTAGCACAAGCACCAAATCCAGTCACTGTCTTACTTGGTACTGCGCTTATCCACGTTCGTGACGTCACCGGTGGGTTTTTAACTGCTCGCGTCCTAATAGACTCAGGAAGCCAGTGCTCTTTCCTCTCTAAAAGTTTTTTCTCTAAACTGGGATTATCTTATCAACAATCTGATATTCAAATAACTGGTTTAGGTTCTACTGAAGTCGATCAACCTAAAGCTGTATCCTCTATCACTTTTAAACCTCGTTCTTCAAATCAACCTCTCCTCTCAACTCAAGTTGTTATTCTACAGAAAATAGCCGGTTTCTTACCCTCTAGATCTATGTCTGCACACTTGGAAAATAAATTCAAAAATTTACCCCTAGCAGACCCTGAGTTTTTCAAGCCTGCTCCACTTGATGGCATCTTAGGAGCTGACGTTTTTTCCCTTATCTGTCTGGGCACACCTCAGGCTACCGGACAAGGCCTTCCTAGCACCTTAGCTACTATTTTCGGCTGGATAGTAATAGGGCCTGTCTCCTCTCCCCCTACTTATTCTTCATTTTTCGTAGAAAGTACTTTGAATAAGACTCTTAGAGATTTCTGGGAAGTAGAGCAACCTCCTTCTGTGCCCATTCCAGATCCTGAAACTTCTCTCTGTGAAGATTTATTTTTATCTAAATATAGACGATCAGACGACGGTCACTATGTCGTCCCCCTTCTTCTTAAAGACAATCAACCTTCTCTGGGAGGGTCCTTCGGATACGCATACCGCTGTTTACTTAGCACGGAACGTAGGCTTGCTAAAAATCCTAAACTGAGGCAAACTTACCACGATTTCATGCGTGACTATGAACAGACCGGTCACATGATAAAGACAACCTCTCCACCTCTTCATGCCTTTTTCATTCCTCATCACGCCGTTTTTAACCCCTCTAGTCTCACCACTTCAGTCCGTGTGGTTTTCAACGGATCAGCTCCCTCTGAATCTGGTATATCGTTCAACGATATTCTCTACAAAGGTCCTAAACTACAGGGAAACATTGTTACGATAATCACAAGTTTCAGGTTTCATAAGATTGCTTTTACCGCCGACATTAAGAAAATGTATCGCCAAATATGGGTCTTGCCCGAAGAAGCCTCTTATCAGAATATTCTTTGGAGATATTCTACATCCGATCCTGTTTCTATCTATAAATTGCAAGTTGTTACTTGGGGTCTTCGCTCTTCCTCATATCTCGCCTGTCGTACTCTTCATCAGTTAGCGCACGATGAAGCCTCTGATCTTCCTCGAGTTCAATCTCTCATCAAAAATGAATCTTATATCGATGATCTAATTTCTGGTAGTTCTTCTGTTGAAGAAGCTCTTGAACTTCAAGCAGATNGGTCGATAAAGGAAAGCCTCATACAGTAGATATTTTCTATCCATTGTACGAGCCTTTTCAATATCCGCTGCTCAATCCGCATGTGCCGCCGGGCTGGCAAATGGGACGCCTTGACAACAACGGTAAAAAAATTTCCCAGTTGAATTACACAAGATGTTTACTTTTGTCCGATTCTCGCTTCGGTTAATTTGACAGACTTTCGGAAACATGGTTAGTTGACATGTATGCACGCATTGAAAAGGAACGATTACGTTATTTCAATTTTTCACAAAGCAAGGGTAGTAAGAACTGCTCACTTTGATGAAGTACAGTCCGATGTTTCTGGTGTCAGGCATGTCCATATAACTACGCATTCAGAAGTTTCTCAAATTGAGCTAGCATTGCCACCCCATGAGCACCGTCAGGTGAACAATGATATTCGGTGTGATGAGACTGTTTAAGGCGAAGGCGGCGAAGCAGCTTTACTGGTGGACCAAGATACATGAAAGTTAAGTACCTCAACGCAATGGCCTTGCTAACCCGTCTAGGTAGTGTAACGTAGGTTTTATAACTATTACAACCAACGCACTATGGACTGAAATAAGGATGTGCAAAAGACCTGGATCCAAAAACCAACCTGATGTGTGCGCTAGGGTGTTTCATTAAAAATTATTTAAATTTTTATTTAGAAGGCTCTTAAACGTCGTCCCCTGTCATGGTTATCAAGATTTAATATCACGGGGTGGTGTTCACTGCACTTCTCTCCAGCAAGCTACTCGTAAATTTAGCCTTGTCAACGATGAACAGGAGTACAGACTAAAGTTCGCATCGGAATTCATGCACGGTAAAGCTCTACGTTCATTTTTTGTCGTTCTATGTAATATTGGGGCCCTGGCAGTTGGCAGGTCTTGTTGTGGGAAAAGTTTAAGAATAAGCTAGCAGAAGACTTTCTTCAAGTTTCATCTGGTTCTGGTTATTGTTATTGGTCTCTCACCAATGGGTCCTAAAGAGCTGAGCTCATTTGAGAGGCAGCCTTAATTATTTTTCACCAAGTCTCTATGGTAAATAGGTATCTTCTCGAAATACTTGGCAGGTCCCAGAGAGACCTAATGTAAATGATAATTGTTTTGGTGGTAAGCTGATGATTTTTTCTGGAGATTTTCGATGATGTGCTCCAGTTGTTCCAGAATCGAGAACGCCTTCTGACATAATAAATTTATTATTTAAAAAATCAAGTTCTGGGGGGGGGGGGATAAATCCAATTAACCAAACCACAAAGAACTTTAGGGGAAGTGCTTTCTGTTGAAAACAACAAAATAAAGCACGTCGCCTTTGGTGAGGGTAGAGAAAAACAGGTGTTAATACCTTTGTCTGGAGTTCGGTTCACGAATTCTTTAAAGGAACTGTTGCAAGATGTATATGTATATCCCCAGGACACATTTCTCTCAACGCAATGGCCTTGCTAACCCGTCTAGGTAGTGTAACGTAACCAACGCACTATGGACTGAAATAAGGATGTGCAAAAGACCTGGATCCAAAAACCAACCTGATGTGTGCGCTAGGGTGTTTCATTAAAAATTATTGGAACTTCTTCGTGATCTTCGTTCTGGGGCTTTTTTCGGTGAACCGGCGTTTATAATTTATGTTATAGAATTTCAAAAGCGAGGTTTGCCACATGCACATATTTCCCTATAAAAATAAAATAATAATTAAATAAATAATTAAAAACCTAGATAAAAAAAAGAAAGTTATTGCTGTCTTCTTAGATTTAAAAAAGGCATTTGACACTATGTCACACATTAAACTTATAGAAAAATTAGAAATGTACGGAATCAGAGGAGTACCACTAAATTTGTTTAATAGTTATCTATCAGAGAGATCACAAAGGGTAAAAATAAATAACAATTACAGTAAATCGGCAAAAGTAAAAATAGGCACGGCTCAAGGCACAGTTCTCTCGCCATTAAATTTTCTTATTTACATTAATGACCTATATCTAATTAAAGATTTTCCGGGAGATAGAGTAGGCTTTGCAGATGACACCTGCTTAATTTTTAGCGGGGAAAATTGGGAAGAAGCTGAAAGAAACACTGAAAAAGGACTCAAAATGATTAATAAATGGCTCCACACAAACCTACTCTACCTCAATGTAAAAAAAACCAAATTTTTAACTTTTTCACCAACGAAATCAGGACAACCAAGGAATCTTACAACTATACCAATACATGACTGTAAATGTAACCTAAACCAAATAACAAAAAAATGTAGCTGCCCGTCTATAGAAAGAACTGATAATATAAAATATCTTGGAATAACTATAGACCAAAGACTGAACTGGAAACAACATATAAGCACACTGACTAAGAAAATAAGGAAATTTCTATATTATTTTAAAATAATTAGAAACATATGTAATATTTCACTAATGAAGCAAATTTATTATGGACTAGTTCAATCTCTAATTTCATATGGCATTATTGCTTGGGGGTCTGCCCCTCCATCCACCTTAGCTCCTCTAGAACAAGCACAAAAAGCAATTATAAAAACTATACTAAAAAAACCTATACTGTATTCCACTGAAAAACTTTTCCAAGACTTCCCTGTACTAACAATCTCGCAACTATACAAGAAACATGTATTACTATACTTTTTTAAAACCACTAAACATGTTACTAATCA
>KZ651254.1:699564-710897 GCA_001010745.2 Gerris buenoi | reverse complement strand
TACTCGGACTGCTGGAAGTCGTACGATTGTCTCAAGGATGAAGGCTTCCTTCACGGAACGGTCAATCATTCTCTTTGTTTTAAAGACCCTGAGACAGGTGTACACACGAATTAGATCGAGGGACCGTGGGGTGCAATTAACAGAGAATTGCCCAGTAGGACCGTCTCTTATCAGTTCGACTCCTACTTAGGAGAGTATATCTGGCGTAGGAGTCGTTCTGATCGTGACAATCTTATGCGTGCATTTATCGAGGATCTAGCACGAGTGTACATGCCACCAGACGAAGACCTTCCTGGCGAGCACGAAGAAGATGATTAAAAGGTACGCAGAATATATTTCATTCCAATAAAATTGCGCAAATCATGTATTGTTTGGATTTTGAATTTCACGCCCCTTTCAAGCGTTGCATTTGGCGCTAAACATAGTTGCTTCGCCATAAAAGCCGATACTTTTAGGCCCCGCCCAAAACCGTATCATATTGAGCAGATTTATCTAATTTAGTATAATTATTACTTTAGTTTTATTGCCAGGATTCACCGCCAAGCTAACAAGCAGAGGTTGTTCTCTGAAGCAGGACATGAGGTATCAGTCTTCACCAAAGATGCTTAAATTAAATAGCTCCAAAACAGTTATTTACTGTAAGGACCTCATGAACTGCTCAGAAGAAGAAATTTTAGAAGATTTGAACAGTCAAGGAGTTACTGCTGCAAGTCAGGTGAAGCGCCGTGGTCAATTTATTGGCACCTTATTCATGCTTTTGGAATTGCCTCAGCGCGATTCAGAATTTTACGAAAAACTATTGAATTGATACCTGAAAAAGTAAAAGTACTTGTTCAACTATTTGCGTACTTCATAACGTTTTGTTAACGCGAATCAGTCGCAGACTATTCATCCCACGTGGCTATGCTGATATTGAAAATGAGAATGGAACGATCACTGCGAGTCTCTTGCGAAATGATATCAATGACATTAATTTAATTTTACTACAAGGGTTCCAAGGCCAACTGGCTTAGATGCAAAAGCCAATTCAACATGAATTTAAAGAATACTTCAGTATTGAAGGAGAAGATTCCTGGCAAAAACTTTTCATTTGATAAATAATACTCACCATAGAGTCCACAACGGTCCCAGCCGATCCAGCATCTTTAACCATGAAATTTAGGGCAGTAACATACTCCTCTTTTGATTGAAAATTCTTATCTGCACCCGAACCGAACTTTTTTTCTTCAGCTTCATTCGCTCACCTAAAAAATTAACTTACAAATATTAAGCTATACTATTTATTGGTAACTATGGGTGAAAGATTTGCTTACACTGAAGCTACACGCTTACTTTTGCGGCAGACTCTGCTTGATATTCGTCCTGGAGTACAACTGACTGCAGACACTATCAATTTCTTTAATGATATACTGGCTGCTGACTCTGAATTCCGCCCTCAAAGCTTATTTACTCTAGGAGCTATTGACTCTTTATTATTACAAATTATTCCTACCGACGTTTCTAGCGATATTTCTGACATTGTTTCACATTATATTTGTACTTACTACGACTGTAACGTCATACACATCTATGACAGTCTAAATATACGGGCGCTGTCCCGATACAGTCTCGGTTTATAAATAAGATTTTCCCGTGCAAACAAGTAGTATTTTAAAATGTACAGCAACAGCCTAATAATACTGATTGTGGTTTCTTTGCCATAGCTTTTGCTGTATCACTTGCTCATGAAAGGAATCCATGTGATGAGCACTACAACTGTTAAAAGTTCGCCAAGCATTTGCTGCACATATTGAACACACATCACGTATCCCTTTTTGCTGTTCTTGAAAAAAATGTTATTTTACGCTCTGAATGTTCAACTAACCGTTCTAAGAATGATGAAGTTATAAGAATGAANATTGTATTTGTAACAATTTGACCGGTTTCGGCTGTTCTAATGCAGCCTTCTTCAGATAATCTACAAACCAGGTAACAAACTTAATTAAAAAGTGAACAAAGAAGTTACAAATAATTAAAGTGACACAAAAAAAGACAGACATTAAAATAAAAAACCATAAAAATGTATAAAAAAGAAAAAATAGTTAAATTAATAAAATACAATTTACCTGTGTAGGTTATAAGGAGACTTAAAAAGGCAAGTGAAAAAAATTTTTAAAAAAAGGCTCAAGCACAGGTGTCATAATTTTGATTCCAATACGGATATCGAATTATTACATTTTTGTGATAAAAGCAAGAAACTAACAGTTCTGGAAAACTTTGAAATTTCCAAGCACTTAAAGTCATGTCCCTATAATTGCCAGTCGATGATCTTAAGAAAGCCAGTCAAGCTACATCTATCTCCACATACTACAAGCTGCTTCTAATGTACGAGAAGAACAAACTCAATTTATTTTTTAATCAACGATGCCAAAAAGGTAATTTAGTACCCAGATATATTAATTTCACTTCTAAATTCAAATCTGCAGTAGCTTTTAAAACCATAAATGCTTCCATTAAAATTTGGATAAAAAAACGAATTGAAAAGGCTCTACTCAATTAAATTTTCTTTATCACGTTATATTTACATTTTACATCTTAAGTTAGCCAACTCTCTTCACTTTCTTGAGTGGGAGGCGCTTTGTAATACCCTACAAAAAAGATACATAAAATTATTGTCAAAAAACGATTTTCTATTTTAAAGAAACTACATAATTTAAAAAAGGCCAAATTAGTCAACAATAACAAATCCCAAGACAATAATATTATTATCCTTAGCAATATTTTTTATAAACGTACTGTAAACTTAACTAATCTTACACTTAATCAAAACGAAAATAATCTCTTAGACAAAAGTCTCAAATATTGCCCTAAAATTTTCCATAAAAACAAAGAACTGTTCGACCTAGCTGTTAACTCTGAATCGCATTTAAAAGAAGATGAAATTCTTGTTAAACATGAGATAGCTGAAATAATTAAAAATCCACCGAGAGAAACTTTGTCTAAATTAGTATTCTGTGAAAATAAAACTTTAAAGGAATTACAACGTAAAATTAAAGATCACCGTCTTATTATCACAAGAGCTGATAAAGGAAATAGCACTGTCTTATTAGATTTCAATTCCTACAATTTAAAAATTCACGAATTTTTAGACAAAAACTATTTTGAAGAAATCCCTGAAGACCCTACAAAAAAAATCCAAGATAAATTTATTTCATATTTGAACAAACATAAGAATTCTTTCCCTAATATTAATGATAAGTTTAAACTTAGAATCATGAACCCCTCATCTCCTTCATTGTATGGTCTTCCCAAAATCCATAAACAAGGCACTCCCATCCGTCCCATAGTATCTTTTGTTAATTCCCCCCTCTATAAAGCCACTTCATACTTCAACAGAGTCCTAAGAAATTATCTCAATTTTAGTTCTACTAGTGATGCGGTGCAAAAAGAACTCGCTTAGAAATGTGCTTTTATATCAGCCGTAATACGTTCTCAATAATGATATCAGGATAATATTTCAGCGAAAACCTGTCATTCTTATTCAACCTGAAGAAAGCATTAAAATTATTTTTGTCTATTATCTTTATTTAATAATATTATCGCAGGCTCACTACGCTCGCTTGTTAATTCACCATTTGTAGTAAATATTTACTACAAATAACTGTATAAAAAAGTATTAGTACGTAATCAATATGTAATATAATTAATGCAAGGCTCGCTGTACTCGCCTGTTCATAGAGTATTTATATAATATAATCATTATTTAATAATTATTAAAGAAGGCTCGGTATGCTCGCCTATTTGATTTAGCATTTGTAATCAATATTTATTAAGTGATTATTGTAGGCTCGCTACGCTCGCCAGTTTTTACCTTATTTATGTTTAATCGGCAGTATTTATAAATGGCTCGCTGCGCTCGCTTATTTGATTCGGCATTTGTAATCAATATTTATTAAATGGTTATTGCAGGCTCGCTACGCTCGCCTGATTTTACTTTATTTGCACATAATCAATATTTAATACAATTAATGCAAGGCTCGCTACGCTCGCCTGTTTGATTTAGCATTTGTAGTAAATATTTATTAAATAAGGTTATTGTAGGCTCGCTACGCTCNGTATTTAAATTTAAACGTGTAGAGTGATTTGGGAAAGAGAATAGAGATAGGAACAGACAAACATCATGTTCTTGCTCTGGATAAATTAGACCTAGTGGAACTTACTCGGACAGTGGGAGACTTGGCTAAACCTATGATCTCACTACTTTTTACGCGAGACTTGGCTTATTTTTTTACACTAGTGTTTTTGTTGGGATTTCACTTCTTTTTGTAAGTAATTTTTCATGGCCCCAAACAATTTTTCGTTTCCTATCTTTGTTGTAACTTCTTTGTTCACTTTTTAATTAAGTTTGTTACCTGGTTTGTAGATTATCTGAAGAAGGCTGCATTAGAACAGCCGAAACCGGTCAAATTGTTAGAAATACCCTTTCTAACCCTGATAATGCTTCAAAACGCGCAATACTATGCACGATCAATGCCAATGTGCATGGAATAAACTCGGCCATTCTTCAATCATTGGAAGGTGATTTTTTTCTTATTTATACAGTGTCGATTGGGTAGAAGACGAAGTTGGGGGTTCTTCGCATAACCTTGTTGACCAAGATGTCCTCCATCAAGCTCAGGAGTTGAGTTCTGGATTCCGTAGAGGCAACATCTACTGCTCCCTGTTCTACAAGCTCTCTGTATATTAGAGCTATAGTGATTGGATATTTGTGATTTGTTTGGACTAAAGTCACTGATTTTTATATGCAGACAATAATTAACTTATTAGTTTATTATTAGTGATTTTCAGTGAGACTTAACAAGTGCCAAATTTTATTAAAGTAAATTAACTACAAGTTATTTAATTAACAAGTTATTTCTACTCTACATCAAGATTTGGATAATACACAACTCAGGACTGACTACAGAGCAGACATCAAGGTAAAGAAAACTTGGAATATAATTTTGCTCTTAGGATCTGACTAAAGAACTTCGCACATGAATATTTATACAGGGTGTTCATTTAAGTTGGTAACTGTTATATATTGAATAAAAATAGTAAAGATAAGCAAGATCCGATCAAGGTACAAACTCGCCTACTCCCGGAACGGCAGTATGGTGTTTGGCTCTCGTCCGCTACTCATCTCATTATAATATATTATTTAAAATACATAGTTAAATATGGAATTATTAGTTTTATTTTATTAAAACACAACATTGTGGCGACGAGATAAATTATGACCGAAAATAGTAATGTACCTTCTAGTGTCGAAAATGTCAGATTTATTTCTAGAAATAAATTCGGTTCAGTGCCTTCTTTTGATTTTAAACAAAATAATTGGCCGGTATTTAAATCACAAATTACTCAGTTTTTTCTGGCGAACGATGTTTCTGATGCGACTAAAAAAAGGGCCATATTGATCACTGCGTTCAGCGAAGACATATATTTTGGCTAAAAATATGTGTATTCCACACGACCCGTCGGAGAAGTCTTACGATGAATTAGTTAGTCTTTTAGACTTACATTTTAAACCGGTAATATCGACATTTGCGGCCAGAGTTAATTTCTACGGTGCGCGACGTCAACAAAACGAATCGATAGCTGATTGGGCAGCAAAAGTAAAGTCTTTAGCTGTGCCGTGTGAATTTCACACCGAATTGTTGATCGTCATGAGAGACATTTTTGTTGCCGGAATGGGCCCTGGTCCAATTCAAGAGACACTTCTAGAAGAGAACGCCTCCAACAGCAACTGTACCTTCGCTTCACTTCTAGAAACAGCTCTCGCTAAGGAGGCTGCTGCCTCCCTCTCGACACAAACTTGATCTCGACATCAAACTTCGGGGGCTGATAGTACCCATCAAAACAAAGAAAAAGTGTCTAATAAAGATATGCCGAAAAAATCCTTCAGTTAGCCGCTAGCCGCCATTTTGTATTTTTATAAAAAAAAAAAAAAAATTAAATCTCAATAACTACTTTAGCTATATATATACGCTAGGGGACTTACCCTTAGCGTCCTCGTTAGGTCAGAGAAATAGAGCAGTAGAAGGTGAAATAAAACCGCATGCGGTGCAGATTAAATGATGGATTTCTTCCCGATCTGATTGAGGCACTTGCCCCAGTGCATACGAAGAAAACCGATTTATCTACTGAAGGAAAGGCTGAGGTAGTAAAAGGTTGGATAGAGCTGGGGAAGGCCAAACAAAGATTACTGGCTTGTAGGAAGTGGAGGAAACAAGTGAAGAAACTCTACGCACAGAGGATTTCCTATGTAAGGTCTAATTTAGACAGACTAAAAAATCAAAAATCAAAAGAGGAGGCCAAGGAATTAAAAAACTTGGCCAAACGAGAAATCAGAGCCTTGGAGGTCAGAAGAAAAGCAGATCTAGAGGTGATACGGAAAGTCGGTGCAGGAGAAATCGCGGTGGCTTTCTCTAAGGATGAAAACAATTTAGAGGAAGATAAAAGACATGAAAAGAACGAGGAGATACCGACACCTTTACCGAGGAAAATGACTCTGAGCCATACTGCCCAGTATATCCGGGACTCTACAGAATCTGAGAGTGAGTCAGTATCTTCTATCAGCTCAATATGCTCGGATGAAGAGAACTCTCATAGGCCACTAAGAATGAAAGGAGGAGCTCCCAGCAAGAAAAAGTCAAGTAAAGATGTATCAGAGCGAAGCAGTAGCTATTGGGGGCTATTTGAGGGAGTGCTACTGTCAAAACTGCGTATGATGCTCTGGAGAGATTGGACAAAAAGGTCAGAGAGTTAGGTCTCTCTGACGGCTCAAAATTAGAGAGAAATGACACATACACCCTCTTGACAGAAAAAAAACAAACTAGCGTATTCTTCAACTATACGAATCGGCTACACAGCTATAGTTACACTGTAGCAAAACTATACTCTTGTTTCTACACCGAGTGTTATCACTTTCACTGGTCTAAATTGTCATTTGACAATATTATTGATCGTGTCCGGGCTGCGTTACAATGATCGCATCTTAGCATACACGTGCAATCTGTTTCTAATTGCTTAATACGATATATTTATTTTCTTCGCTCAGACTTTATGTCCCACTCATTGATGGCAAAGGGAGAAATATTATGTAACGAAATTGATTGGCTGGACAGGTGCCGTTTGCAAATATCTGCCACTTTAATTGTTACTTTCCCTTTGTGCAAAGTAATTAGTGTATCGTAGAGACTTTTTATAAACTGCATTAGCAAGTTTATTGTTTTGTTTAATCTCTGGTTAGACAAACCGTCCAAATAAAAATAATTCATTTACCTATGTAAACGTTCAATAGCCATGTTGGTATTAATACCAAGATGCGTGCGATAGCAATAGGCCCATTGTTTTGTGCAATGCTTGTACATATTGCAAAAATATAAATTAAAGTCTTCCAATAAAGGATCCGTGCGAACTTTTGCAAATGTTTCTAGCATTCGAAGGAAAGCATTTTCATAGGTTTATTTCAGAAGAGCGCGAAGATTTAGAGAGCATTCCTTTTGTAAATCAGCACCTTTCACTTTCTTATGGATATTGGTCTCCCATGCCCGTATGACGTGACAGGTACAGAACAACTGCTTTTCTACTGGACCCATAACGTCTCGCCATGAATTGTACAGAACTGGGTCCATATGACTCATGTATACTTTGGGATTTATTTTCCCGACTTGTATATGTGTGCTTTTTAAAAAGCTGTCATGGTTTGGGCGTCTGTTCTGTTAGAAATTAAGAAAGCACATGGAAAACCTTGAAGGTCATCCAGAACCAGGATGGTTGTTCGTATAAAATCATATTTTAACCCACGAGTGGAGTTTAATAACTATTTACTTTGTGCAGTATTCATTATACCTAGCACGAAATCGTCTTTATCGAGAAATGAGAACTCTCGGGACATTTTTCCTTGTCGTTTATAAAGTAAAACACAACTTTCTGACACTTTGTCTTCCTCGATAAATGCATCAAGGCTGAACACATCATTCGGATGGTGAATCCCTTCAGAATTAATATTAAACGCTTTTTCGATATTACATATGTTTTTCTTTGAAAATAAATTGTACCGACATATTGTATCAACTGAAGCAGCCCTTCTTACTGCCTCTAGTACTATATTAATTAACTGGTACTTTTTCAACCAGTTTACTTCCTACTTCTTTACGGCACTCTTGTGAAAGGTGAAGATGCCCTAAATCATGTTCGTGACCTACATGAGTCTCAATGTAAGAATCTAGTGAACTGTCGGTGTTTACTTTCACTGACATCGATGCTGGACAGGTCTCATTAATTTTTTTACTGCCCTAAATTTTTAAATGTCTGCGTCCATTACCTCTTGGATTGTAAACTCAAGTTCTAAAGCACTGCAAATAATAATACACTAATACTAATTGGTACACTAATAACATACTAACTACACTAATAACTAAACTAATACTAATTGGTACACAATAACACACTAACTACACTTATAACTAAACTAATACTAATTGGGCAGAGGTAAATTTTTCAGTTGATGTTTTCCAGCCATTAAAAGGTCGTTCATCCTGGAAATGTAATTGTTGTTTTCTCATATCTATATCATGCAATTTATAATGTTTTCTTAGTATAGTAAATTCCTTCAATACCTCAGTATTACAAATGATGCAGTCTAGTTTGTATCGAAGGGATTGTTTTGCAGCAAATTCATTGTTAATGTCCTCCTCACTACACTGGTGAATGTTTTTAAGGTGTGCTCTAAGGTTTCTATTTAAAGAAAACACTTTCCCACACAGTGAGCACTCCATCGTTTTATCACACGAATATGAACACAAATTGAAGTCCTTAACAAGTAATTAAAAATTACATACATGCATACATCCCTGGTGCTACAGCTCTCGAAAAGCCTGGACCTGGAACACAGTTTGCTTCCAGAGGTCTCTATCCTGGGCCACAGTCCTCCATCTTCTTACTCCCAGGCGTCGGAGATCGTCCTCAACTTGGTCGTTCCACCGAAGTCTTGAGCGCCCTCTTAACCTTTTTCCTCCTGGATTTCCTATGTATACCTTCTTAGGAGCTCTTTTTTCCGGCATCCTCTCCGCGTGGCCCAACCATCTCAATCTTCCTTTATGGATTTCTCAAACTTTATCTGGTCTACCATACATTTGATACAACTCCCTGTTTTACCGTATTTTCCATTGACCTTCTTCACACCACACTGGTCCATAAATGCGTCGTAGAACCTTCCTTTCCCAGCGTCGTAGAACCTTCCTTTCCCAGCGTCGTAGCAGTTCTTCATCTCTGTTGGTCAATGCCCATGTCTCCGAACCATAGAGAACAACTGGTCTAATAATGGTAAGGTAAACTCGAATTTTGGTATCCCGGCTATTAATACTGCTTTTCATTACCCTCAGGAGTAAAAATAGCTTTTATTACCTTCTGCCAATCTAGTCTGTATCTCCTGAGTTACACTATTATTGGTAGTTAAAATTGATCCGAGATATTTGAAATTTCATAACCCTCTTGCAGTGGCCTTTTTGCTCTTGCTATTAACCCGACATCATCAACAAAAGCAAGAGTTTGTAATTGTCGATTAAATAAAGTTCAGCCGGGGTTTGAAGGGATTCTTCTTATGGCTTGTTCCAACACCAGGTTTAAAAGCAAATTAGGAGGTATTTGCATTTCTCGGACAATGATAAACAAACTAATGACCGATTTTATAAAGTCCGTCCGCTTATTGATATGATCAGAGCAAACTGCCTCAAATATGACTACAGTGAATCAAAGTATTCAATTGACGAATCTATGGTTCCATGCAAAGGTAAGAAAGCAGGAAAATTAAGACAGTACCTAAAAGATAAACCTGTGAAATGGGGGTTTAAATTCATAGTCAGATCAGGAATTCATTTTATCATTATTCAGTAGATCATAAAAAGGTGTGTTTTTAATCACACCTCCATCTGAAATTCTTCCGTTTGTTCCTACATCAGAAAAAATAACTTCGTAATTACCATCAACAACTGCCATTAATACAACGCTGAATGTTCCCTTGTAGTTGAAATACCGAGATCCGCTTTTTGGAGGTTTCCTTATTTGCACATGTTTTCCATCAATCGCTCCAAGACAATGTGGGTATTGCCATCGCATTTCAAAGTCATGAGCAACTTGTTTCCATTCATCTTCATTGCTAGGAAACTGAAAAAAAAATTGTATATATACTTAACTTTTAACAAATAAAAGTTACTTATTTAAATATTCTTTCTGTTTAGGGGCCACAATCTCCTTGTACTTCAAACGGTACGTTTGTACTACCTGTCAAAAGAAGTAAGTCGAATACTATCGGGGATTCAGCACAACAACTACTCGCCAAAGCTTCTAAGTTCTTAGAAGCAGCAGAAGATGATGAGTGCCTGACTTTGGCAAAAGGATACGCGACCAAATTGAGGAAACTGACAGAACAGCAGTTAATGTTTGCTGACAAAGTGATAAATGATGCATTGCTTGATGCCCAAATGGGGCTTTTAACAAGGGGCAGCTATTTAGTTAATCCATCACCAGCAACTCCTCAACAGTCCCCTTATTCAACATCAACGCAATCATCATTTGGAGAACAAAGAAATGCAAAACATTATTTTGAAAACTTTACTTACGATCAATTGTAATTAATTGTAATATAATAACCAAAAATAATAAAAATGTTTATAACATAATATATTTATAATGATTATTTATTTACCTGAATATAATTTTTCAGCACCTTGCGAATTGCTTTACATGTCTCTATTATTATCTGCCCGAGTGCTTGAGGTGAAATCCTCATAGAAAATTTTAAATCTTCAAAACATCTTCCGGTCGCTAAGAACCGTAATGTGGCAGTAAGTCTGGCTTCAGGTGATATAGGCTCTCTTAATCGTGTGCTCTGTTTTTCGATTATTGGAGTTACTTTGCTTAGTAACAATTGAAATGTACTTCTGTCCATTCTGAGATAATTTCTATAATCATTAACTTCTTCTCCTTCATGCAACTCTTTCAGAAGATTGCAATCATTTGATAAAAAGCCTCTTTTAAGAAACCACTCTTTACTCCAACGTTTCCGCAGCTTTTTTCTTCGAGTTTCTTCATCAAGCAAAACTAAACTAGCAATTAGGCAACACACAACAGCTTTTCTTTTTCTGCTCATTTTTAAAGATACTCACAAGTCAACAAAACTGACAAGACTGAGAAATGAACTGTACAATAAACTGACTTATCCCACACACTTTCAGTTCAGTTTATCGCACAGTTTTTTTATACAGTTAAACTGCGCAGTTAAAACTGAGAGTGTGTGGGCCGCTTAA
>KZ651254.1:680883-696280 GCA_001010745.2 Gerris buenoi | reverse complement strand
GGTTTTTTTTTTTTTTTTTTTTTTTTTTTTTTTTTTTTCATTTAATGACACTATTGAATATTTTCAAATTTGTAAGACTGATTTTTTTTTTTTAAGAAATAAAAATGTATTTAAAATGTATTTTGTTTACCTTTTTTAAAAGTTTTAGTACCTGAGGTCCTGATGCCAAAACGTCCTATCGGTGCTGGTGCCGAAACGGGTTATGATTTTCTCAGGTAAAAAGGGGTCCCGGTGCCGAAACGGTATTCGCCCCTTGTATCCCGAGGGCCGCGCCCCTCCACTAGAGATTTTTATTTTTACCTTTGTCACATTTATCAAAGTCGACATTTAGACACCGTAGAGTCAACATCTAGTCAATTAGCCTTAGAATAGATTAGTTTAGTTTAGAAAATTTACAGATATTTAGTAAATAATTCCACCAGTTTAAACTTTGTTTTATCAAGTTTTATGAAGTTTTCTTCATTAAACTCACCTTCAGTGTTTTTAATATTTATATTTTTTTATCTTTTATTATAAAAATGATTACGACAGATGACAAAAGAAAATCATAATTTAGATTTCTTAATCCCAGAATACGAGGAGAGCGACCAACAAACCTATACTAGAATTATAACAACAACCAGCGAAATCAAAATGGACAACTCAGCAAATTCCGCATTTAAAGATCTTCTGAATGACGTAAGTCAATTAAATAATATAAATTCGCTTTACAAAAACTGGGCTACGCAAGAGTTCGAAAAAAGAAAAATACCCAGAGCTGACTACGATAGTTTTGGAGAAATAACAAAACAATTAGCCGAACAAACAATAAAATTAAAAACGAGAGAAGAAACGCTAAATAGCATTTCCACAGATTCGAATGAAAAAATTATAAAAAGTATTGACGACCTTGCGAAGTCAATTCAAATAAATAAAACAAACCGTGAACCCACCTATGCAGAAATGGTTCAATTACCTTCAAACATTCAAAAACAAATACACCAAAATAACTACCCTAATGTAAGAAAAATCGCCCCCAAACAAGAAACCATAATAATAAAACCGGTAGAAACAAAAGGGACAAGAAAAAGAAGAAGAGGAAATAAATAAAATTACAAAAGAAGCTCTGCGCACCGATATCCCTAGGGATCAGTGCATCAAAGTGAAGAAATCAAAAACTGTGAGAGGAGGGATACTTCTGGTACTTGAAAATGAGGAGGACAAGAAAAAAATATTAGAAAGTAACTTAGCAAAATCTGGGAAATTTAATATAACTGAGCCTGATGTCACCACCCCGGCTATTTGTTCAAACCGCGGTGGCTGAGTTTCTCTCTTGGAGAGGCGGTGGCCGAATTTTCTTGTGATATTAGGCTTTAGTTGTTTTGTCTTTAGGCTAGTGAGACATTAGGCTGCGTTAGGCAGGCCGGCTGCGTTAGGTCTCGTCCCGGTTATATGTTTCCCCGGAGTCGATTCCGTTCTGAAGCGGCCTTTTCGCCGCCAAGAGACGCAGCCGGAAACTTTGTTGGACCTAGTTGTGTTAGAAACTTACCCTGCAGGATTCAACAACTTCTTCTGTACTCTACTCACCAGCATCTACGGCGTCTCTAGGTGTGAGGATGTCCTCTGGTGCTGCGACTTTGGGGCTGCGTCGGGGGGTGTCGCGGTCTCCGCTGGGTCTGGCGGTCGTCGGGGGCCCGGGGTGAAGGTTCTTCTTCTATCGGAGGGAGGGGGGCCGGAAGCTCCGGGCGGCTCGATGGTCGTTGGGTCCACTGTGGGGGCGGGTCCCCCTCGGGGTATCTCTTTGGCTCGGGGTGCTTGTGGCCGCCGAGCGCTCGGGGGCGCTTTCTTCTTATCGTCATCGTCGTACAGAGAAGTAACTGACATCGATGAATCCTCATCCTCTTCTTCCTGACTGGAGCAGGAAGCATAGAGGAAGGGTAAGTCTAAGAAACCAGGAGCACACGATCATCATATGAAACGATGATGTCGTTGTTGCTCTTGGTAATTATAGTTATAGTTCTACTTATATTTTTAGTCGCGTGAGGTACCATATGCTCCCTCAAGAGTATGGTACCCAAAATGGAGGGTTTTTACAACCGGCAGGGATTTTAGTGGGGTAAGGGCTACCAGCGTCTGTCTCGGTACCGGCTGAACAGTCGGGAAGTAGCTCAATCCCCACACTCTGGGATCCCGGGATCCTGCGGTAGGTCTCGTTATCGAGAGTAGGATAGCGAGGGTGGCTTAGCTTAGCTTCTTCATACACCCTGGGGCATAAAACTTTTGCCCTGCAGGTGCCGTTGTCTTTTCCCGCCAGTCAAAAAAAAAAAAAAAAAAAAAAAAATACGACTAGACTGAGATTTATATTCTGCTATAAAGGAAATGATAACTTGAAGTTCTTAAATATACCCTATCAGACACTAAGTAATAAACCCTATATCCTATATTAACAGTATGCTTGAACTTCTTAACCTATTAACTCAACGCGACCTAAAAAACGCTGAAGAATATAAAATTATAGTATCATCTGTTATAAATAAAAATACATTAGAATCAGCAAGAGCCATTAACGATATTAAGAGGAAAGAAATGAATATATATGACAACCAGGATAAGAAATTTCTCTGGCACACGATTACCAAGTACAGAATGGGCTATTGCTTACAAGGCGACGGTATCTATGTGCCATTTGACGATAAAGAAAATAAATTTGCGACTACGGAAAGATATATATTAGTTACTTAAAATACAGAGCTTATGCTGGACGGAGAACTAATAACTAAAATAAATAGACTGAAGATAACTAACAGGACAATTCTAAATATTAGCTGGGTAGATGGAGTACCTGGATGCGGCAAGACTCGATATATAGTACAAGAAAATAAACCAGGACGGAACTTAGTCCTCACGCAAACCAGAGGTGACCTAAAGGAAATTAGGGATTCAGTGGAAAAAAGCTACCAAATCACAGATAAAAATAGGGTATACAAAGACAACAGGACCGTATCCTCGTTTATAATAAATGGCTCGGATAAAAATTACGACAGGGTATTTATAGATGAAGCTGTTCTCATGCATGCTGGCTACATTGGATTTGTCTCTGAGCTGGCAAATTCGACTGAAATTATCTTACTTGGAGATGCGAACCAAATACCTTACATCGAAAGAACTTCTCTTCCCTAAACTTGGTCCAGTATCACTCGATTGTGCGACCCCAAACAGACCCTCTCTACTTCAAGAAGATGCCCGCAGGACGTATGCTACCTTCTTTAAGCTTATTATAAAGACATTAAGACGACAAATCATAAGGTACGATCAATTACGAAAACCATATTTTACGGAACTTTCTTCCAACTAAAATCGGATACACTATTATTAACTTTTACACAGAGAGAAAAAAAAAATGTTATGTCAATGTTTAGAAAATAAATGTAAAGAACCGATAAGAATACATACAGTGCATGAGGCACAAGGACTGACTTCAAAAAGAGTAGTACTAGTAAGAACTAATACAAAACATTTAAATATTTATAATAGCATTCCACACGTCATAGTAGCCCTAAGCAGACACACACACAGCTTCAGATACTTGACAATAGGTGAACCTGACCTCACTAGTTTATTAGTTAATAAGATACAAACTGTCAGCGAGGACGCCATTAAAAATTTCATAAATCTAAATGCAGAACATTAAAACTTTAGAAGATATTACGCTTACAAACATGTTAAAAGTCCCACAGTCAGTTGACAATATCATGATCAGAGTAAAGTACAGTTGTTAAACCTAAAGCCTCTATATCATTTTCAACACCTAGAATAAAGTCATTAGTGAAAGTCACAGTGAAACCTCATTCACATAACATAATGTTTCATGTTTGACAAGATATTCGATAAGAGATAGGACACAATTAAAACTCATGGAATAGTTAATCTTATTTGTCGAAATATTGTTGAAAGTATTTCAGATTTCAGCACAACGAAACAATTATAAAAACATTTGTGAAACAAAGATTATTTTATTTGTTACATTCTCATTAGTTGTGTGATTCTCATACCAAAATGTCTTTTAATGACAACATAAAATTCTAGACCCAAATTATAGAACTAAATCGAGAACAGCGTCCGTTATGGGATATTAAAGATAAACGATATTGCAATAAACATATTCGAAAAGATGGCTACGCGGTTTTTATTGAAAAAGGGAAGGAAATGTTTCTTGAACCAGGAGGACTAAGGGGGGTGATGGAAAAGGGTCCTCACCTACAGACACTAATGCCAAACGTAGTGGAGTAGAAATAGAGGAGGACCGACAAACTGTCCCGGCGCCAATGGCCGATTTAAATATTGGCCGACGCGCCTCTGGGGGAAGGGAGAAGGGTTTAGTCGGTAGGGCTGCATTGTAAACACCAGCGAGTCCGACACTCCACATACGTGTAATTCGTATGTGGGTTAGGTCGTAAATGACTTCCAATTCCCTGCCTTAGACTTAATTAATAAGACATTAATTATAACATTTATTGTTGAAAGTGAAAAAATATATATATAATAAAAATTTGATTTAAAGAATAAAGATTTTATTTTAGTTAAACCTGTCATTTCTATCATTATTTTTTATTTCCTTCTTTTTTATCAGTACCCACTAAAATAATACTATTGTTCTTTATTTGGCCTATTGACATTAACTACATTACATTAACATAAAATAGAAATGGACTTTATAAGTTTCCAACACCCTAACTCTAACGGAATTACCGAAAGATTTCATTCAACCCTTATCGAACATGTTAGGCTCTTCCATAACCAAGAAAATTTTAAAAACGAGCCGATAGAATTAAAAGTCAACTATATCCTACTCGCTTATAATAACTCTATTCATTCCCAGACAGAACTCACACCGTTTGAGATAATATATGGTCATATCGAACCTAACTCCTCGTTCGACATTAATTTAGAAGCCCAACATACAAACGATTATATTATAGGACATAAAGATAAGACAAAATTCCTCTACCAATTATTAAATGAGACTCTAAAAAATAAAAAGGAAAAAATAATAAACAAACGTAACGAGACTAGAGAGTCTTTACCAGACATACCGAAAGACGTTTACGTTGCTAACAAGCAGAAACAAAGCAAAACAAAAAATAAATATAAAGCAGAATGCATTAAGACTCTTGATAAGGATTTAAAAACCGCTTCTATTCAACCAACTCACTTTAACACAAGAGAAAAAATCCATCTCTCTAACATTAAGCGACCTAGAAAAATTCCTCATGACTTATGTAATGTTCCAGGTACCTCGCAATCGGACTAGGTACAGAAATAAAAGACGTCAGCAAAAACCTAGGAATGCTTCCAATTAAACTAGGACCTGCCAAGCTGCTGACATCAAGTCACACCTTAGTGCATTATTTTCATTTATTATACGAAGAATTTAAAAAACTTAATACCCAATACTTTAATGTTTTGAGCAAAACTCAGAACAACCCTTATAACGTAAGTCATATTAGTAGTTATTGTAAGATAATTAATTTTACTAGAAGTAGTATTAGAGATAAAATAAATATGATAGATAGCCACGCTACAGAACGTAGACCCAAACGTGGAGCCTTTAATGGTTTAGGTAGTTTAATTAAGTTAGTAACAGGAAATTTAGATGCTAATGATGATGAAAGATATGATAAAATATTAAATCATCTTGAAGCAAATCAAAATAGTTTAGAAAAGCAAATAGCTACCCAATATAGTGTAAGTAATCAATTAATTAAGAATTATAATGAGACTATTAGTAATATTAGAATTAAAATCTAAGTTGATTCAATTAAGTGAAATAGTAAATAACGGTTCGACTTACGGAGAAGTAATGTCAACCAAAGACATATTAAACCAAATAACCAAATCCTTTACTCCATTCAATTAAATGTTTTACAAAATATTGAAAATTCATTTATTTTTAGTAAATTAAAATCAATACCCCCTAGTATCATTAATCCGCAAAACTTTATCACTGAACTATTAAAAATATCACGGCACATTAAAACCGGATATTTTTCTTTTGAACTTAAAATGGAAAATATATTAGACTTAGAATCAGTAATAAAAGTTTCATGCGTAAGACGAGATGAAATGTTCGTCTATTTTCTAGAAATACCTCTCTATTTATAAATAGAATACGATCTCTATTCGTTTACTCAATACCATCAAAGGTTCAAGAAAATTATGTAACAGTTATTCCTGCAACCAAATATCTGTTGTTTTCTAATGATTCAGTCAAACCCTTGAATAATGTGTGTATGAAACATAAAGTATACCTCTGCTCTGATAAAATCTTATCCACACACGATCTCAAATGTGAAAAAGACATCATCCTTCAGAGAAAAGGCGTAAGTTGTAACTACGTTAAGGTACAGATAACCGACAACCACGTTCAATATAAACCACATATCAACCAGTATCTTGCAATATTTTTATCTCCAGAGGTTATTCAATTCCAGACGCCCAGCGCCACGGAAACAAGGAAACTACAATGTGTTTACCTCGTCCCACAAGGAAATGGTCCCACTATCTACAAGAATAGAGAACTCATCTATTAATCTTCATCACATGGTAAACCAATGATACAAAGTGATGTCAATTTAAACTTACAGGATGACCAGGTCTTCGACTGGCCTGCGTAGAGTGAAGACGTGTTTCTGGGTAGCTCCTGAGTGTACCCTAGAAAGATCATAGACCCTGTGTACCTAGGACTTCAAATTTTGGCAGGAACCTTCACTAAGGTCAGTACAAACTTTGTATAAAATAATTTTTGCATTTGGATTTTTTTTAAGCCGTGCTGTGCGGGTTTTAGTTTTCAAAAAACGTGGTTTCGGCGTGGTTACCTCGTAGTGTTAACGCTAAGTTGTGNTAAAATCTTATCCACACACGATCTCAAATGTGAAAAAGACATCATCCTTCAGAGAAAAGGCGTAAGTTGTAACTACGTTAAGGTACAGATAACCGACAACCACGTTCAATATAAACCACATATCAACCAGTATCTTGCAATATTTTTATCTCCAGAGGTTATTCAATTCCAGACGCCCAGCGCCACGGAAACAAGGAAACTACAATGTGTTTACCTCGTCCCACAAGGAAATGGTCCCACTATCTACAAGAATAGAGAACTCATCTATTAATCTTCATCACATGGTAAACCAATGATACAAAGTGATGTCAATTTAAACTTACAGGATGACCAGGTCTTCGACTGGCCTGCGTAGAGTGAAGACGTGTTTCTGGGTAGCTCCTGAGTGTACCCTAGAAAGATCATAGACCCTGTGTACCTAGGACTTCAAATTTTGGCAGGAACCTTCACTAAGGTCAGTACAAACTTTGTATAAAAGAATTTTTGCATTTGGATTTTTTTTAAGCCGTGCTGTGCGGGTTTTAGTTTTCAAAAAACGTGGTTTCGGCGTGGTTACCTCGTAGTGTTAACGCTAAGTTGTGGTGAAGTACATTTTATAATTAGTGAAGTGGATTACTGAAATTTTAAACTTTTTAAACAGTCAATTTTAGTGTTTTTACGGTTTTTCTTGTTGTTAATTTTATTTCTGGACCTAAATTAAACGTAATTTTACCTATATAATAGAGAGTTTAAATAAGACGTACTTTTGATTGTCGCGATACTTTAATTTTAACGTAATAACAAAATGTCGTATGCCTTCATAATTAAGTTTAAGTAAAACGTAACAAAAGACGTAGTGAAGGTGGACGTTGTATTTTTGTTTTTGACAGTTTTGTTTTTAATTTCTCGTATTTTAGAAAATAAACACAAATAACGTAAAAAAAAAATAAAGTGAAAAAGTGATACGACAACAGTGACACATTAAAGTATCACGTCTTTTCACAGTACGACAATTATTTACGTACGCATGCGCAATAAGTTTGACATTTGAAAGACGTATAACGTTAATTTTTTTACGTCTTATTTAACCCTTAACTGCATAGTGTAGCAAAAATGCTACATGTGGAATAAATGTGAATAAATCCATTTTTTGTTCTTAGTTTAGTTTTTTTTTTTTCGTTTATAGTGTTAAGGCAACCCTGCTTTATCACAACAAAAAGAAAAACAGCAGTAAAACCTCCAAATAAATTTTATTTATTGTTTTATACCGAGTGTTTTGTGGGTGCAAAGGATACTGTATTTTTAAAAGTTTGAAGGTAAGTTTTTAATAATTATAGGTTAAATTTCATTAGTTAAAAAATAACTTCTTATTCCATAAACCTTCATTGTTATAATTCCGTTTTTGTTTGAGTATTTTCTGTGAATAGGTTATTTATATAATTGATTTTATGAGTGTATCATTTCTGATACATTATGTACTGAAGAGGTATGAAGTAAAGCATAATGTTGCAGATATGCTACATTATTATTTATGTTTTAGTAACGAATTTTCTTGGTTCTGTACTATTTTATTGGCAATTGCCGCAGTATAAGTTGATTTTTATACTGTATAATAGTGAAGAATGATAAAAACCATATTACGTCATATATAAACAATACTATTTATCCTATTTGATAAAACTTTAGACTCATAAAATTACAAATATCTTTTCTTTTTTTTTTTTTTTTAAAAAANGCAGGTCAGCCGACCAATGCAATGCGGCCTGGACCGGGGTTTAGCACAGGGGCTATGTGTCTGGCTGGGGCGTTTGCCCGTGTGCTAAAGTCGTCTCTGAACAAAACCTCTAGCGGCCAGCCCAACCAAGTATACAAAACGGTATACGTCAAGTCGGTCCCTAATGACGGGTTTCTCCCCGAGCTCATTAGGGCCTTAGCTCCCAAAAGTCCCAAAAGGAAGGAACCAACAATAGAAGACAAGGTTAACGGTGTTAAGACATTGACTGCTATTGGTAGTCTCAAAAAGAGACTGAAGGCGTGTGAAAAATGGAAGACGGCGGTTCGTAAGGAACATCAAGCAAAGATGAACGCCCTTAGAAGTGAGAGGGACAGGAGATTAAAAGGTCAGTCCAAGGAGCGCGCTGAACTGATTCTGGTCTGGTACAGGGCAATCAAGGGCAGCCTAGGCGCCCAACTTCTGGAGGACCTCTCTACGATCGAGACCGTAGACATGGAGAAGACTGTCGAAAAAGAGGAAGGAAATGTTTCCTGAACCAGGAGGACTAAGGGGGGTGATGGAAAAGNTCAGAGTCAAATAGCGATAAAACTGTGCATTATATGAGGAAAACTTATAGAAGTTTTTTTTAAAGTACATAAAAAGTGTTTTCATTTTGTAAAAAAAAAAAAAAAAAAGTAGATAGCATCAAAATTATGCGAGTTACGATGAAAATAAGGTTAGTCCCTATACATTTTTCTATGAAAAAATCAGTGAAAACAATCCCCTAATTAAAATTGATCGTCGCCCTTCTACGGTTCTCTTTATTTATGTGTTATCAATAGATCCTAGAAGTCTGACCAATTTAAAATGCTTAATTTTTGAAAACTTTGAATTTAAAGTTAAAAAACGAGTTTCTGCAATTGCGAAAAAAATTCCCTTTTCTTCAAAATAACTCCAAAAATACTGAAGATTGGTCTACATAGACAGACGGTGGAAGTTCGGTTAAAAAAAAAAAAAAGTCAAAAAAGTATAAATTCTTCATAATGAATGATGTTGGAAAGCTCTTTAAGAGAACAGTAACTGTTGTTATAAACACTTGTCATATTTTCATTTAGTTTTTTTTTAGTTAAAAACTGATTTTCACAGCAAAAAACAAGGTTTAACAATTTACTTCCAAAAATTATGTAAAATCGGAAATATCATATTTAGTGTTTTTGTTACAGAACTCAATAAGTTAAACACCTACCAAGAGTGTGTGGGGCTCAATCATCAATTATCTATCATTCTTTCACAATTCAATCGCTCCAGACACTAACCTTGGATGCTAGTTTTTGAAAAAAGCTAGCTTTTCATTCACTAAATGGATTACTTACTCACTCACAGCAAATGAAGATGACAAATAGTGGTTGAAAGAAGGATTGGAACAATAAAGGGTAATATGTAAATGTAGACAAACCATTTAAATAATATTAACCATAGAAAAAATATATATATTTCCTTTCCTCTCATTTCTTTTTCTTTTTTTTCAAAAATAAAAAGTAGTAACAAATAATATTTTTGTTTTTGTTTACAGAATCACACACAAAATAAAATAGTACAAAATAACACAAAAATAAACTCTTCTTTCACACAGAAAATAAAATAACATGGGTTAAATCACAGGAGAAAAAATTATGAAAATTATTTATGCAAAACCTTCAGTGCATGATTTCAGCCAACAGCCAATAACTGGTTTAAAATAATAATTAATTACAAGAAAACAAAATGATCTTATTACCAATAAAAAATCATAAACCTCTTTTACACAAAAACCACAAAATTAATTATTTATAGCTAAATATAGATCAGCTAATATTAAAGGACCTTTAAAGGAAACCAAACCAATAGTATTTACATTGCAAACACACTAACATAATTAACTATATTTTTATCAAGAGAATATTATTTAAATGCATTTTTTTTCTCCCTATACAACAAAAAAATTATTAATAATGACAATAATAATTTTGGGAATTAATAATAATATATATTTAACAAAATTTTGATTTATATAATATATAAGCTTAGTATGTAACAGTTAGAGTAAATTATTAGCAAATTATAAGGATAAAGAGTAAATTTTAATGATTGATATAAAAAGAAAAAAGTAATAATAATATATTTATAATATTTTGCCAATTACAAATAACAGGGCCGAATGGATTTTACTACTGTTATAAGGGGTCCGAGTCAGCCCATCAACTCCCATAATTGATTATGAAGGAATGTGTAGAATAATGAAGCAGCTAATTTTTATTTTATATTAATGTATGTATATATGCATGCTTGATTTGTGACAGTAACTATAGCAGAAGAATTTTTTTACCAAGTACTATTAAAATGCTCAGAAAAGCATTAAAATAACGTTTTAAAAAGTCAAAATTTCAAAACTATTGGACCACAAGGTCACAATACCAGTACAGTTTTTTTTTTTTTTTTTTACAAATCAAGCACTTTATGTATGTATGTATAAATAGTTCAAACTGCAAATTACGATTTTATACTTAAAAACCTTGTGGTTGTCAAGTTCTATGATATAAATTTAGAAAAGTATAACCACATATTTCAACACTTTTAACATCAATACAGTAAAAATATTAATTTGTGCAACTGAAAGGTGTTAGTAGTATTTTAAAGTTCAGAATAATAATATAATTTGGTCTGCATTACAGTAAAATATTTTATGAAGCGGACATTTTTCACAGACAATTTTATAAACTTAATTCAAAAGAGAGGATGATTATCACTTTTTTATTCAAATTATAACAATCTAAAATTATTATAAGTATTCGATGTTTGACATAAACAATAATCTTTATAAAATAAATAGAAAAAATATATTTATAAATATTAGGACACTGAAAATAGTAAAAATGTCACAATCCATAAACAAGAGAAAATGCATAAATTTTGTAATTAATATCATTAATATCTTTTTTTTATTAATCATATAACTAATTAGATTTTAGCCTTTTAATTGAATACATTTATTATCAAAATATAATTTATAAATATTGATACATTTCTAGTAACAGATTTCTAGTAAGCTAGCAATTGTCATAGATAAATATTCAGTTAAATGTTTCTATATCTATTAAATTTATAAAAGTTTTGATTGTTTTATTTATTTAGAAAATATTTTGATTCTTCAAATTTTTTTTTTTTTTTTTTTTTTTTTTTTTTTTTTTTTTTTTTTTTTTTTTTTTTTTAGCTTAATACTGAGTAATATTTCTATATAGACAGTACTTTTTATTTTGTTTAGCTCTAAGGATTACGTAACTTTTTCTTTTTAGCCAAATTTATTGATAAGTAAACATGGTTTTAATTATTTATTGCTCTAGTATATGTTGGCTTTAAAGTTTCGAGTCGGTTAGTCAATCAGCACATAGCGAAAGAGCCTCTTCCTTCTCTTCGAGCAGTTCTTTTGCTGTAGCATCGAGCTTACCACGACAGAAATCATCAATTTCCAAACCCTGAAAGTAACATAAAATTAAGAGGGGTTTCAAAAAAATAAATGCTTAAATTAATTAATAATAATAATTAAAACCTAATAGGCTGTACAATAAGGTCTCGAGATATAATTGTATAATACAATTTGATTTAATTTAATTTTATATTATTAAAATTAAATTTTGAAAGCCATGTGCAAAGGCACAAAGAACATTCAAAACCGGTAGCAATTCAAATTCTCACATAACAAATTAGTCAAGTATTCAAAAAATAATAATAAAAGGGCATAAACAGGACGAGGGTTATCTGGCAGCTTTACTCATCTACTTGATGAGATCATCAGTGTGAAACATGTCTCACCTCTCTGGGATTCGAACTCACAGCCGGGGTTTAGACCTCGGTTTCAGAGTCGAGTGCACTAATCACTCTTTCATTTTCCTTTTATATTTTCCTAAGTTAAGTTCTTACTGTGTTCAATTCTTTGAGTTCCTGATAAGAAGTAGAAATGAGCATTCCATAGAAATATTTAAGAATTTTATTTCTTTGATTTTGTGTTACGCTTATGGGTTTTGTGATAGATTTATGGAAGTAGGCCAGCAAATAAGTAATGACAAGCTATACTAGGTTTTTTTTGGCATTTTTTGAGTCTGATTATTGTCAGATCACAATTAACAAGGAACACAGATAAAAACTGTTTGAATCTACTCTTGTACTTAAAATCCTTAAGTATACCGGTCTACAACTTCCTAAAAATTTCTTTAAACACTGTCATGAACTGCTTAAAAATCCTCAAAATCATACATTTTATCCCTCATTTTTCAATTTTATATCTATTCCTATTCAGTGATGAAACTGGAATGTATTAAAAATTAGCTATCGTGGTTCAATTACCTGAACAATAGTCCATTTTCCTCTTGGAGCGATGGATACAGGGAATGAAAACATGATGTCTTTAGGAGTCTGGTATGAGCCATCTGACATAACTGCCATGGATACAAACTTGCCTGCTGGAGTTCCTTGCCACAGGTCTCTCATATGATCACATGCTGCCTTGGCTGCAGACATTGCCGAAGACATCTTTCTAGCTGCGATAACAGCTGCTCCTCTCGTTTGGATACTCTGCAAAGAACATCATGATAAAACATTAATAAAGATTAAGTAACAGTCAAATAACAAATATACAAAGAATACATTAAATGTGGCATTTAGTTTCAAATCCAGTTGCAAATAAATAAATAGAAAAAATATATTTATAAATATTAGGACACTGAAAATAGTAAAAATGTCACAATCCATAAACAAGAGAAAATGCATAAATTTTGTAATTAATATCATTAATATCTTTTTTTTTATTAATCATATAACTAATTAGATTTTAGCCTTTTAATTGAATACATTTATTATCAAAATATAATTTATAAATATTGATACATTTCTAGTAACAGATTTCTAGTAAGCTAGCAATTGTCATAGATAAATATTCAGTTAAATGTTTCTATATCTATTAAATTTATAAAAGTTTTGATTGTTTTATTTATTTAGAAAAATACTGAGTAATATTTCTATATAGACAGTACTTTTTATTTTGTTTAGCTCTAAGGATTACGTAACTTTTTCTTTTTAGCCAAATTTATTGATAAGTAAACATGGTTTTAATTATTTATTGCTCTAGTATATGTTGGCTTTAAAGTTTCGAGTCGGTTAGTCAATCAGCACATAGCGAAAGAGCCTCTTCCTTCTCTTCGAGCAGTTCTTTTGCTGTAGCATCGAGCTTACCACGACAGAAATCATCAATTTCCAAACCCTGAAAGTAACATAAAATTAAGAGGGGTTTCAAAAAAATAAATGCTTAAATTAATTAATAATAATAATTAAAACCTAATAGGCTGTACAATAAGGTCTCGAGATATAATTGTATAATACAATTTGATTTAATTTAATTTTATATTATTAAAANATCTTTTGAAAAAACAAAACACTATAATATCTAATACTATTAAAATTAATGATAATTGGATTAGAAATCTTACCAATGTTACTATTCCTCCAGAAGTAAAATATATATTGTCTCTTGGACCCAAATTTTGCTATACTAACAACATTAATAAAAAACAAATTTTCGATTTAATAAAAGACACCGAACACATAATAGAAAACACTAACGAAAACATTGACCAAAAAAACGAACTACGCGGCAAATTTACAAACATAGTAACTAATTCATTACACAACACAAATAAAAAGAATAAGCACACCAAACATGATTCCTTCATAAACTCATCAATTAAAAAAACTAAACAATTCATAAAAAATAACCCAGATATTTTAATACTTAAAGCGGATAAAGGTAACACAACAGTCATTATGAACAAATCAGAGTACACAGACAAATTCAACCATCTAATACAAGACACAAACACTTACACAATTATTCCTAAATACAAAAACAAAGATAAACAAAGAGACCCCACACTTAAAAGACAAACCCAACAAAACAAATTAATTAATCGATTACACGAAGAAAAAATCATTAGTTTCCCAACTAAAAAATCTTTGACAAATTATACTGCAGTTCCCCCTAGAATTTATGCTCTTCCCAAAATCCACAAAAATCCTGTTTCTCTCAGACCCATAGTATCATGTATAAACTCCCCTTCTTACAACCTATACAAGCTTATACTTTTTCTTCTGGCACTCACAATAAGAGTTATTTTCAAAGCTGTTTCGGCTAGAACCCAATTTCTTGACAGTACTACGACAACATAATGTCTAATAAAATGCAAATATAAGAGGCAACCTGACCAACAAAAAGAAAGATAGTTCTGTTCTTATCCATATTTATCTTGAAATTAGCCACTATGTAGAGAACAAATAAAAAAATATTAACAATTACAAAAGGCAGTTATTGAACAAATAAACAATGTGTCTGAAATTATCTCAAGCATAAAATTTAGTTTATTTATATCTTTAATTTAGCATTTATCTTTAGTTTATAGCATTAACTTAGTTTAGAACATGCATTAGGCATTCTCTTAGATAAAAAACAAAATTATTGAGTGGATTAAGTAGTAACTAATGGTTTGGAAATGTTAGTAAATCCCCAATTTTGATTATTATTTTGAACTGATCATTGCTTTATCTCATTCATCTTTGCATTCGCTCTTCATTCTTTTACTTGTAGTTAAGCAACAACCTAAAATATAGTTGTATTTCAATAATCAGGTATTAGATAATTTTACTAACAAAAAGTGTGATTCCACCAAAAGTAAATCAATATGTTTTTTTTTTTTTTTTTTTTTTTTTTTTTTTTTTTTTTTTTTTTTTTTTTTTTTTTT
>KZ651254.1:653878-668969 GCA_001010745.2 Gerris buenoi | reverse complement strand
TCTAAAAAAAAAAAAAAAAAAAAAAAAAAAAAAAAAAAAAAAAAAAAAAAAAAAAAAAAAGAGATAATAATGGGTGTTGACAACTCAGATAAACTCTTTATAAAAGCTTGATATGGGCATTAGCTATAATCTGAAATTTAACAGCCCTATCTCTACAAAAATAAACAATTAATACATCTTTCTGTTTTTATAATAATAATAAAGCCGGGTTTAGACAAACCAAGTATACTTGGACCAAGTAAGTTTTGACTCTACTTTGACACTTTGGATTGTGCAAACATTGTATCAAAGTCAGCTCGGACATCCAAGTTGAGTTGGATGGGTTCTAAGTAGACTTTGATAAAAACGAAAATGGCGCCCACCTGACAAATTAAGAGAACGAGCTGTTAAAATATGACAGATGTGAGGGTTAAAACTGGGTTTTGTTAACCAGAAGGTGATGTATCACCATTGTTTTAAAACTTAAGAAGTACAATTCAACTGGAAATCTATTTTAACTTCATAGACTATCAAAGTTCCATTACTTGGACCAAGTATACTTTAATCGTGTAAACCTTACTTCAAAATTCAACGAACACTGGGACCAAGTGGATTTGATCAAAGTGACTTGGACCAAGTATAATTGGATCGTGTAAAACAGGCTTAAAACTATGATCACAATAATAAATACAAAAATAGATAAAATAAAGTCGTAATAAAAAATATGATCAAGATATTGAATCTATCCAAATAGTTTTGGCTCACATCCATGAAAATCCAGGTTATAAAAAACTATTAAAAACCTCGATAAGATATTTTTAAAAACAAATGGTCATAAATTCAGAATTAGGTTAACTTGTCAAAATCTGAATTTAAATCTTAACCCCCAACAGAGCAGACCATTGGATTTTTCCATGTCTGATCATGACAAATTAATAGATTTTCATTCACTTACTCACACTATTGTATTTAATTAACAATCTATTTTCTAACTACATAAATAATTGCTATTAATGGCCCTNTTGGGCTTTAGTCCCGATCAACTGCCAGGGTTATTACAGGACGGGGTTATCCGGCCACTTTAGTAAATCAATATTCTTAATAACTATAGATGATTTTACAACAGATAACACTGTAAGCTTGTGTGTGTAAGTTATTAAGAAACCAAGTAGTAGTAGTAGTAGTCAAGTACTTCCTACTAGAACGGGTAGGACGAACCACGGGTAGGCCATCACTTAGGCCCTTTGTACGCCCCGTGGTGAGTTCCAGTTACTTCACACATCATACATTTGTACATTGTACCGCCGAAGCGAGTATGGTGTGGTCATTAGTAAGCTATATAAGCGAGTGTCAAAGCGTGGGGGAAGAGTCCTCATATAGAGTGTCCCTCACCCTGCTCCGTCCTCGAACCATAGATACCAATTACATTATCATGACACGGATCGGACCCACATCAAAGAGTGGGGGAAGAGTCCCNNNNTTATTTCTAATCTTATTCATGTAAAAGTTATATATGCATAGCCTTTTTTAAATATTTCAAGTTTTTTAAAAAAATTACAATGATGTTACAGGCACGTTTATGCCCCGGAGTGGGGCGAAATATAGTCATTCGCAAGTTTTAACTTTCGTCGTTATTACCCTTTCTCGACCCATTTCTACACGTTTACAGATATATAATTTGTTATATAATTGTAGATGTAGGACCATTAGTAGCAATTATTTATGTAGTTTAAAATTAGATTGTTTATTAACTAACTGGTTTAGTAAGATACGGACCTCTCTAACTAATTGTTTTAAAGACTAATTCCAATGAGCTTGTCTCTTCTACTTTTATTAATCAACATTTGAAAATAGTAATATACAATAGTAATATACAATAATAATATATAAATATTAATATACTTTCCTAGTTTTATAAAAATATTTGCTTAATAGTATCAAACAAATAGACAGTAGAAGTAGAATAAGAAGTGCGCCTTCCTAACTAAACATTAAGCAATTTTACGATAATCACCCCATTATACTTTGTCATTCTGACAGCTTGGGAAAATAAAAACGGGAGGGGAACCAATGAGAGCTTCAGATTTTGGCAGGTAGTAGGTCGGGCCAACTAGGCAAACAAAAATATCACTGGATAACCTTAAGATAACAGATAACGCCTAGTGGTTTTCATTTATTCCATACAGTTTCAAGCTTCCACTTGAACTACACCCTTTGTACGACATAAAATTCCTCTTCTGATAAAATAGGTTATCTTTCTTTTAATAAAGGTAGGCAAATGAAATATAAAGTTAATTTAAACTTGGAAAGTACATCAAATAACAAAACTATCAACTGAATCTACATTTAGAAATGTTTTACAATAATGTGTTAGAGAGGTCTTAGTTTCATTCAGTAAGCCCTAGAGTGACCTAAACTTAATATCCATAGGAAACCCCTAATGGGTATACTTTTGTAACATTGACCTTTGGCTAATCTTAATATGACCCAATAAAGCATCCATAATAGAATTACCATAGGGGAACCTATGGATAGACGACAGCATCATATTTAGACAAAAGGATATCCCAGGGAAGCCTTTTGGTTCAGCTGCGATACTTGGGTCTAGTATCTAGGAATTAGAATATGATCTTTATTTTCATGTAATTCATTTGTGTCAAATGGCCCCTTTCCTAATGAACTTCCAATGAACCAAATACTAGTTGGTAGAGCACTATACAGGAAATAGAGAGGCCCGTGGTTCAAGTCCCGGCGCTGGAGTCGATTTTTCTCTGCCTGTCTTCCATTGTTAATAATAATTATAATTTGATTTAAATGAACTTTTAGTAAAAGATACATAATTATTAAATGAAAATATTCATAAGGGAGATATTACAGAAGGATGGGGTTTTGAACGAGACTCATTAATTGATCCCTAGACCTTAATTCTGTGTAAGTTGTCAGTTACCCTGGTGGGTATCTAACAAATTCTGATTTAACAGATGGCTGTAGATTCATCCTTTCTGTTTAGAAACCTAAATAACAGATTAATCATTTCAATAAACCGTACTGCATTGAATATAAGAAGCCCTAGGATATAAGATGGATCCCTTCCTTTTAACAAAAAATTTGGAAAAAAGAATAATGCATCGAATTTAAGATGCACCCTGTTTCAAAAGGAAAATCATCCGCTTTTTTTTTTTTTTTTTAGCAATTTATTCAGATGTAAAATTTAGGCAGTCTACCATGGATATTGTTGGAATATTAAATCTTTATTTATACGTAAAGCACATTTGAATCTTTAAGTAGATATAGGGCGCATTTGAATCATAATTTAGATGTAAGGCGCATTTGAATCTTTATCGAGATGTAAGACAATGTCATGCTGGTTGAGAAATAGCAATGTTAGATTTTGGCAGTACAATTTTTAAGCTAACAAGAAATAATTTTTTCAGAAAGATAAATCCGACTATAACCCAAAATCTCATGAGAAAAGGAACATGTTAAAATTGATGAAACCGACAATGATATCCCGGAAAATTTCAGAGAATGGGAAATAAAAAGTAAAATCAAGATCTCAGCGGTACTCTTGAAAGAGAAGTTCATAGAAAAAAGTTTTATGGATATGTTGCACTTAAATACATAAAAAAACAGGGGAAAAAGTGCGTCTTATATTTGAATCAATATGGTATTTCAGTTTGTATTAAGGGCAAAGCTTCTTAGAAATTATAATATCAATTGTTTAATTTTGCTTATCCACACTGCTTATGGTACACCATGGTGCTTATGGTCCACCTGGCGCCCAAAACTGAGATTAACAACTACAATATTAATAGGTAAATGGAATTCTGATTTAAAATGTTTCAATAATAATTGAAAAGACAAAATCATCTACACAAAAAAATTATACTATTTGCTATCATCAAAAAGGATAACATTATCCAAACTAGCAATAAATATAATCTTTCAGAGGCTTGAAGTAAGTAATATAAAATGTTGTCTAAGACAAACTTCAACTGGAAGCAAGTAAATTAATATTTAAATTTAGCATTAATGGAATAAGAAATGTAATTATTAAACGAGATAAATCTTCCATTTTCAAAACCGGAATATTTCGGTATAAAAAAAGTTGAATTTAATTGCTTAAAAATTTAAAAAAGGCCGGTAAACCATCCATTCTAATCAAGATATGGCAAGGTTTGAGTTCCTAGCTGCACCCATCGGACCACTTATAACGATTAATTGCATAAATTAGAAAGGTCAGACCAATCGAAGGTCTACAAGGGTTAATTAAAACGTACAATATATAATACCTAACTATCTTATAGACAATTCAATATAATCATTTAGAGAAGCTTGTGAAAAATTATTTTATTAGAACAAAATAACGTGTACTCACCATTTTCAGAGAATAATGAATTACTTAAAACAAAAATAAAGACGAATGAAATGTTACAAAATAGCTAAATTCCTCGGATAGATTATTTAATGATAATTACACTGTATCACGTATCAAAGGAACTGCTAATAAAAGAGTAATAAAAGGAAAGAAAAAAGTGAGGGCGTGAGTTGAGAATGATCTGAAATATCAAATAGACGTCAACGTTTGTTCTCTAATCAAGAAGCGATAAAATAATATAAAAAGATAGTAAGAATACAAGATAAGACAAATACTAATTCTCCAGATATCCAAGAACAAAGAAAGAACTGGTTTTGATTTTGATTTTTCAAGATCACACAACACACAACACCGATGACAAAACAAGTGTCAGTTAAGAATTAAATCAGCTGATAAAGCTTTTTCTCAGTTTGGCCAACGTGCAAATGAAAAAAGTATTTGTTTTTNTTTGACTAGAAATTAGAAAATAGAGTAGCTAGAAATTTGAAACTTTTAGAATAGCTCAGAACACAATGACAATGCATTATTTTAATCATTTTATCCATCTTTCAGCAAAATTTAATTCGTTTTCAGCAAATTATGCTGTATGGAAAGTTAGTTCGGAAAAAAACCGCAAGTTATTTTATTTCTTTTGACATGTCCCATATTTACAATCTTCATTTCGATGGGTTTAAAATTTATGATTTGTCAGAAAATTTAAAAACGTAGTATATAAAAAGTTCTTTTTATCTTGCAATTATTTCATATTATAAATAATTTTTTTATATTTAATTTGCTGGTCCCAATCATTATATTTTACCTATATTATGCAGTTTATGATAAATAGGTAGTAGGAGCTAGGAGCAGGCTTGGTCTCACCTGGTTGAATCATACTGTTTAGTATTAATACTAAACCCGCTTTTACTTATTAAATTAATCTGGATACTAAATCTTTCATAGTTATATTTTCCCTGTCGCTGTTTTTCCGCTCCTTATCTCAGTTTGATTTGATTTCTCTTTTCTTACGTTCAGTTTCGCTGTTAATTATTAAACTTAGCCATATCTTTTCCCCTTAATTGAAGTTTTGCTCGAATTACGTTTTAAATCGGTTGTATAAGATGTCTCTTAAGAAACTTGTTGTTGATAAGGAAGAGTTAGTGGTGTCCAATATGTGTGAAATCATCGAGAAAGCCGCAGAGAAGGCCATCAGTGAAAGAGACCGGTTTATTATCGCTGTCTCTGGTAAGATATCGAATACTAATATAACTAAATCTCGGTAAATTCGGATTGTACGTGACCCCACTTGGAGGTTAGGTGATAAAATCCTGCATATTAAATTAAAAACCTTAATTTTGTGTACCCTTGAATTTTCAATAACCGCTACGTACCACTTTGCGGTGCTCCACTCATTTCCTGAAGAAAAACAACCCTCCTGTATAAAAACCAGGTAGAGGCCAACTCGAAAAAAATTTCTGGGGCACGCACAATCCGAATTAGCCCTAAATCTCTATCTCTAATATAAATAAATTCCCATAAAATTCAAACTATCATAAGACATCATTTGATAGAACATTTGAAATACTCAATACTCAGTGTCTTTTGTTTATTATGATGTTTATCAGCAGTCTGCTCAATTTAAATGTNGGGCCAACTCGAAAAAAATTTCTGGGGCACGTACAATCCGAATTAGCCAAAAATTATAATATGATTAAAATTTGAATAGATAAAAATGCAACAACTATTAAATCCGGTAAATTTGGATTATATGTGCCACCACTTTGAGGTTAGGTGATAAAATCCCGCATATTAAATTAAAAACCTTAATTTTGTGTACCCTTGCATTTTCAATAGCCGCTCCGTACATTTTCTGAAGAAAAACAACCCTCCTTGTATATAAACCAGGTAGAGGTCCCACTCGAAGAAATTTTTATGGCATGCACAATCCAAATTAGCCTTAAATCAATACAAAAAATCTAATTTTTAAATACCTGTATGGATTTGGAAGATAAAGTGGTTTTGTGTCTGATTAGGACCTCATATCTTCGGATATTCCCTTAAATATATAGTATAGAATAGAGGCAAAGCAGGGAAGAGATAGTGTCTAAGGTCGATTAAAGAACTTAAGATTTCCTTGAAATTTGTCACAAATCATTCATTTTCTCCATGCCCATTTCGTAGCTCCTCCAAAGTTTATCCAAAACTATTAGGTTTTAATATAATAGCATGCACATTTTATGATTTACGTCCACTTCTAAATCAAATTTAGGGAACTTGAAGGTCAAAATATTGTTTTGAGATAATTTAACTACTCAGTTTGGTGTACCTTTGATATCAACTTCATAACAACATTCCTTAAGTCAAACTTTAGCATGTTCCAAAAAGTGGTCTGAAATAGACGTAGGCATTATTTTTACTAACTACCCTCAGTTTTACCCCCAATACTTCCAGGAAATCAGAGGACCTTGTAGTAGATTCATGGTAACGGAACCAAGAAAGCTGATTGTAAGTTTTTTATTAACTAAACTAAACTAGTAATAATACTTAGATCATGATAATATTATGTTATTTTTGCTTCTGTACTTACCATAGATAGCGAAAGTATTAAGATCATTCTGAAGAACAAGTCATTTTATGCCTCCAAATATAAAAATGATTCCTAGACAGATATCCGTTTCATAAAAATTATTTTTAGACATCAAGAATCCATTTGGTCTCTTGACTGTAGTTAAAAATTTTTGGGCAACCAATGTATCTAAAAAACCACTCCTGATCTTGATGTTATTTTGGATGGTAAGTTACAATTAGCCCATAGTTGATCCTAAAGTAATTCAAACTTATTGCACCCACTCTTTTCTATTTCGCATGAGCTCAAACTTTTTTTATGAACTCTCATATCATCAAATGCAATTTTTATGGTTTATCACAAGTAGCCCACAGATCATTCCATATTAATATCAACCACCTGCTCAACTTAAATATTACTTAATTTATCCTTTTAATCATGTAAAGAAAAAAAAAAAAACAATGATATTTTTTTAAAAAAACAAAGAAGGGGGATTAAATTAATTTTAGTCAATAGTGAGCCATAAAAGCAAAACACGATAGGATGTCAGGAAAATGTGCCATACTAACTGACAGGCTATTTTCTTAGGTAAATATAATATCATGATTTATAATATTATATACGTGGTGTGATCAAAAAGTATCCGACCTTAATTTTTACTGGCCAAACAAAGGAAGCTGTGGGGGCGAGGCTTGGTGTACGGTTGCAGGTATGCCTAGTGAGAATGCTCAATTTTTTGTACGCCTGCAACACGAGTCAGTCGGCGGTTAACTATTAATTAGTGAGCCAGTGCGAGTGAGTGTCGTCGCATTTTTCTTTCTGACAAAATAACAGCAAAAGTCGAACAGCGTTATTGCATCCATTTTTTTTAAAGCTTGGCGGTTCTCAAATGACAACAATCCGCAAGATTTAACAAGTGAGAATCGCCAAACTTAAAACAAAATGTATGAAATAACGCTGTTCGACATTTTCTGTTATTTTGTCAAAAAGCAAAATGCGACGACCCTCACTTGCACTGGCTCACTAATTAATAGCCTATCGCCAACTGACCTGTGTTGCAGACTTACAAAAAATTGAGCATTCTCACTAGGCATACCAGCAACCGTACACCAAGCCTCACCCCCACAGCTTCTTTTGTTTGGCCAATAAAAATTAAGGTCGGATACTTTTTGATCACACCACGTATACATCATATAAATGCCAGGTTGGAACAAAATATGTATTGCTAATTTACAAAGAATGAAGGGATTTTATTTTAAACCTTATACAATAAAACCTACTCCGACCTCAAAAATCAAATGGTGAAAAGTTAATCATAACTTTTTATCAACAACTTAAAGTAATGAAGTTGATTTTTATTATTTTGGGGGCATCAACCACACAGTTATTTAATTATCACTGAACTTCAGAAATGTAGCAACTCCCCCACATAAAAATGGTCACATCTTCCTGTGGTTGATTTCATACACTATCCCAGAATTTGGGGTACCCGAGAAAAGGTTTAAGGTTTAGTGGTTTCTTTAACCAGTAGACAAACTGTTTTGCAAAAGCAGCAACATATGTCTTAAAACTAAGGCTTCACCAATACTGCCCTAGAAGCCATAACAAATGGCCATGGCAGACATTTGAGAAACCTAAACTAATCTTATCAACTAGAAGAAGTTATCAACTAAGTCATTCTAACAATTAAAATAAATTGATTTTGACCAACTTAACTTGAATAGAACTCTCTCATTTACATAGTGAGACTAAATTTAAATCCAATAATATTAAATTTATGAATAAAAATATTTAAAAGTGTTCACCACATGTTTGCACTTTGATTCCATTTTCAGCTAAATCAAATTTATTTTCAAGAGTTCTAAATACTCAAAGCATCTATACGGATTACTAACTGTTTTGGACTTAACATGAGTAAATCCATCAAAATATAATTTCCGGGCCATCACAATACTTCCTCTCAGTACAAACTACCTAAAATGAACAATAAAATTTGTTATTTCTTTGAGTTATCAACCGTAATGAAGAACTCAACTCTTCCTTAACTGAAAATCCGTAGGAGCAACAAAAAGGAGATTTTAGTAAAACACCATACACACAGTTCTTAAATTGAAACACTGAATCACAAATTGCAGAAAGGAAATATGTCCATTTTTTTTTTAGACTTATCCAATAATTCATTTTGTATTTATTTTTAATTTATATTTTTAATGAATGTCCCATTTTCTACATAAACACATATTTAAAAGATCATGAAGCGTTTCCATTTCCTGTAAAATTTAATTTCATGGACATATCTCCTTTCTGCGATATGTGATTCACATAGAAAAGAAGAAGATAGAAACCAAATTATTTCTTTAAATCTGCTTTTAATTACCTTCTTTATATATTTTAAAAAGAAATCATGGTTGTGTCCAACAATATTACATTCCTCATTCCTAATTTTTGTGTTTAAAGCAGTGGCAAGTCAAAATAAAATCCTATGAAATAGGATGAGTATTAAATGATATGAATGATATTATATAGGAATAAAGAAAAAGTTTTCACGTAGAATAACTTTATTGTAGAGATTTCAAATACAAGTGATTCAGAGTCCATAAGTAGTTGGTTCATTGGTTTACTGATGTTTTTCTTTGGGTTCCATTTAGTAGAAACTTTTATAAAACTCAGTCATGAGAATTAACAGATTAGAACTTCAGCTCAAAGCCCTATTGACTCTTTATTAATTGAGCAAAAATTCACCACCTACTCATTGTCAAAATCTTTTTTATTAAACCTTCCGGTGGAAATTCCTTAAGACTGAGAACAACTAAATGTAATATCGTTACAACTACATTGTTTTTTTTAAAAAAAGGTGTGAAGACTTTATTCCTACATTGGTTAAAAGACATATAATAGGAAGGCAAAATAAAAATTGCCTTCATTTATATATATTTTTGTTGATAAAATTGTTTTAAGAAATTATACAGTTGCATAAGCTTAACAGTAATTAAGTTTAATATAAAAAGTCTCTTTAGCATACAAATAATCTAAATGCTATAATGTTACATTTCTTTTTACAGTTATCGATTTCATATGAACTAACAAAACTTATTTTGATTTATATTGTGTTATAATTCCACAGTACAGGTGTATCCTAGAGATAATGTGTTACATTCTGAAATTTCTTGTGTATAAATATAAGAACATAATTCTTAGCAGACACACATTTATAGATTACCTTTTAACATGTAAGAACATAGATTACACAAGATTCAGGGAAAATTTAGGTAGAAAGCATCGTAAAAATAGGTTTAGAGGCAATCAAGTTAGATGTTATGTCATGGACCATGGGTTAAAAGAGGACTCAAAGATCTTAAGAAAAGTGTTTGAAAGCCGTAAAGAGAAATAAGAGGCTGGAATAGACTGATAACAACCATGTAACCTAGACCAGTGGTTCTTAACAGGGGGGCCTCAAAAGGTATTTAGGTATTATATATATTATATTTGGAGATTTTAAGGGGGCCGTAGTTACCAAAAGGTTAAGAACCACTGACCTAGACAATAAGACACTGATGACTATTATAGCTGACTCTGGAGAATTTCCCACCACTGGGAACATCTTAATAGTCAGGAACAACATACATTATCACTGGAAGACCAAGAATGTTATCATGATACCAAATGACTACCAAGTAACTAAAAATGAAAATAAATATAGACTGTAAGGCAGCAAAACAGACATAGCTACTTTGGATGGCATACAGGCTTAATTATTTAATCTAACAGCTGCAAAGAGCCAGAAAAATAAAAATAAAACATTTAAAATTATACAATTATCAATTACATTAAAGTCAGGATGCAAATAGATTTAAACAATTAATATTTTAAATAATAGACATAAAAATAAATGATTGTCAAGTGCAAGTCTAATTAAAAATGTGTCAAAATTAATAGAGGTAGTGATAGAATTGTACAAAAATGTAGGATTCTCTTCAATTTATTTGCTGTTCAGTTTTGTTATCTAAGGAAAACACCATGTACTAATTGGATTTTCTACAAATTGATCCATCTTTATCAGTCAATTTAAACGAGTTTAACAGTATTTAAAGCTGAAGAAAATTGTATTACTAAAAGGTTTAAGGTTTAGTGGTTTCTTTAACCAGTAGACAAACTGTTTTGCAAAAGCAGCAACATATAAAAAAATTTCTGGGGCACGTACAATCCGAATTAGCCAAAAATTATAATATGATTAAAATTTGAATAGATAAAAATGCAACAACTATTAAATCCGGTAAATTTGGATTATATGTGCCACCACTTTGAGGTTAGGTGATAAAATCCCGCATATTAAATTAAAAACCTTAATTTTGTGTACCCTTGCATTTTCAATAGCCGCTCCGTACATTTTCTGAAGAAAAACAACCCTCCTTGTATATAAACCAGGTAGAGGTCCCACTCGAAGAAATTTTTATGGCATGCACAATCCAAATTAGCCTTAAATCAATACAANAAAAAAAAAAAAAAAAAAAAGGAAGCGTACAAGGCTTATTAGCATAACGATAAAGAAAATACGGGCGAATAAACTAATATCAGACACCGCATGGAGAGAGAAAAGAACGTTTTTAAGTAGTATGGAAAGACAAAAAATATTAAAGAGATCAGGAACACTATGGTGCAGGAAGCAAAAGGAGGAACTGTTAGGGAAAGAGAAACATAAGTAAATTCAACTGAGGCAATGAGAATATTTGAGTGAATTTTACAATCTAATACTGGAGGTTTGGTGGCAGATAAAAGTCCATGTTTTGAGATAAACATTTATTATAAAAAAAAAACTTGTCTCAGGGGGCCCGAGCAATTGTGGTGCAGAATTGATAGTACAAAACATCAAAAGATTTTTGAATGTAACGTGTTGGAAATCCTTGAATAATCATAAATATAGTCAGCCAATTAATGTGGCATATAGATTCCTCATGACCTATAGCGCATACATCAATAATTTTATGCTTTTACATGCCATTATTGTCAAATTAATTGATCCCCACCCCCTTGTTTTAAATCTGTCAAAATTGTTTTAATTTATTACATAAATATTCCAAATTGATGATAATCAGATGAGTATTTTGGAAGATATAGGTTAAATAAATATATTGTTGTGGGGATGTAGGAGAGAACCAAATGGGTGCAGCAGGTTGAAAACTTATATGGGACTAACAATGGGCTAATTATGACCTACCATCCAAATTTTATTAAATTCAGACAGATAGTTTTTAAGATACATTGGTTCGCAAAAATTGAACACCAGACGGACTTGGAACCAAAAATGTTCCTTGATGTTTGAAATTTGGAGACATACAAATCTTCAGAATGATCACATAGCTTCCGTAAGGTCGGAAGCAAATGACCAAGACGGGGGGTAGAAGTTTTTATTACATTTCTAATCCAGTCCTAGATATGATGTTTAGTTTCAACATTCATAGCAAATCCACATGTGCATTAGCTTACCAATCATGCTATAATTAAGAAACTTTTGATGTTCTATAAAATTATAATTTAAAAATCACTATGTTTTTCAGGCTTTCTGAGTGTAATGATAATAAAATGTTATCTCAAAAACTTTTTAAATTAAAAGAAAAGTCTTATTGTAAATAACTGAATAAGATAGAAAGCAATTGTTATTATAAACCATTATTTACAATGTCATGCAATAGTTTAATATAATAAGTTTATTTGGTCCTTTCTACAAAAATGTTCACTTAAATATTTTGACCAGCAATTAATCCTCATGAAACTCATAATAGGTTATTTGTTAGGAGATGATAAAACCATACTTGTAGGCTTAAAGATCTATGAAGTCTTAGCTATATAAAACTTAATTTACTAATTTGTTGCAGTTTTCTTCATTTTTAAAAAAATAATGGTTTTCTCAATGCCTCAATCAGAAAAAAATTATTTAACCGATCCGCCCTCACAATTTTGATCGAGTTATCATTATTGTGCCATTAATATTTTAATAGTTATTTAGGAAAACAATGTGATGCAAGTTGAATTTGTTTTTTAATTATAATATTATATGGCTCACTTAATTACTGAAACAAAAAATCCATTTGAAGATTTTTTTTTTATTAGGAGGGAATTATTTACTTAACAATTGTCATAATACATACAACATTAAATAAAGAACATATTTCCGTTTTTTAAAAGTACAAATCCTATAAAATATAATAATAAAAACAAAAGTTTGATTTATTGTGATTTTTCATATTACAATATCATAAGATAGTGATAACTAGAGCTCTATTTTTATTTTCACCAATCGACTCAAATCAAAGGATGCATTCATAAGTCACTTGTGGCCACAATTCATCGATAAGTTTTAGAATGACTGACTTATCAGAGATTGGATGAATAAATGTCTGTCTTTCACTAGTGATCAGGTGTACATAGGAGAACTGATATTACGAGAGGTCTCATTGTTTAGAACTTTTTAAGTCCCTCGGAAAGAAAAAATATAAGAAGATAAAATAAGAATGCAGTGAAAAGACTTATTGTTTAGATTTCTAAACTCTAAAATTTCAAAAACACAACTAATATATCAGGATTATTATAAATACAGCAATCAGCCATTTTATTGTATTTTTATTTATGAATGCACCCTATTAAATAATCCAAAGAATTAAGTGAATATCTTTGACACAATATGTATACATTTCATAAAATGTAAAACTAAAATGTTTTCCCCCTTGCTCTCAAATGTAATAATTGTAAAATTATGATGTTTATTGTATGGAAATGTGTGTATCTCAATTACTTTACAATATTTTATTATAAAATTCTCTGTAAGTACAAAAAAAATAATAAAAATCTTGCATTATATATTTATTTTATTTTAAAGAACTAGGAGGCGCCCTCTTTTCGCTTCACTCGTCAAAAAGCGGCCCCTGCCTTGAACCTGATAACAACTTGACACGTTTGTTTGTTTACAAAACTTTTTTAATAATATAGATAGTTATTTCTAAAATTTAGCTCTTAATTATTTTTTTAAAAAATTAAGTTGAATGAAAGAGACAAAAAAAAACAAGATCATTAATAATTTTTTTTTTTTTTAATAATTTATCAAAGAATAACGATAAAGAATAAAAATACAACCATTGTAAAAAGTAATTTGTTAAGGCAAGTTCCGTCCTATATACACTTTCATCGCTATTGCACAGCTGATTAAAAGCAATACCCTTTTAGGGAATTGAATTAACTCCGTGTAAGATAGATGTTGCAATTTTTAAATTTTCATTACATAATGAGACTTCCTAACTACATTTTATGAAAGTCGATTCTACAATCAGGTGACTAAAAAGAGGAAGGAAAGAATTAGGAATAAACATTTGCGGAATTGGTTAAAGTAGAATTATAGTATTATAAGAGGTAAAAAGTATGAAAAAAGGACAGAAGTTGTAAGATAAATAGAAATTCTTCTTCACAAATATAAACTTATATTTACAAATAATTATCTTATCATTATCTTTAAACAGCATTGATTGCCCACAGACCATAAAGCTTTTAAGTTTTTAAATTTTTCCAGGAGGCATTTACATTTACCTACAAAAAAAATATGCCTACTTGAGCATATATTCTACAGCAAATAAGCAGAAAATTAATAAAAAAAAAAAAAAAACATGTGTTTTTTTTAACTATATAATAATCAATATTTAATTAAAAAAAAAAAAAATTAAATCTTGGATAATATTTGTAAATGTCATGAGTTATAACTATAAACAAAACAATAAAATATAAAGAAAAATAATTATTTAATAACCAACAGATATTGCACTAGAATTTGGGAAATTAAAAAAAAAGAATATGTACATAAAATCTAAATAACTAGTTTAGGTGTTAAAATTTTTCAAACATGGAAGAAGTTACGCTATTATAAGTTATTGGTTAGGAACATCTCTCTTTTGTAAATTAATAAAGATCAATATTCTTGAAAATGTATTATCCAAAATATTAATTATGAGGTGATAATAGTTAAAAATAAAAAATAAAATAAAAATAAATAATAATGAAATGTAAATAACCAACGGTGTAGGTCTTCAGGTTGTCTAGATTAAGAATTTATTAAAAACGGATTTGGATTCTCAAATAAAAGATGACATTTTCTAAAGAATACAATACCTTAAAGGAATGTGAAGTGAAAAAAAAAAAAAAAACTATTT
>KZ651254.1:560109-586503 GCA_001010745.2 Gerris buenoi | reverse complement strand
ACTACAGGTAAGGACTGATTTTTCTGACAAGTTTCAACTCTCTAGGTTAAATACCTTGGGCGCTATGATGATAACATACACACACATACATACATACACACATACATACATACAGACAGTGGTGGCGTAGCGTGGTTTGAAGTGCCCTGGAGCAGTAGTGACTTAAGCACTGCCTCCCACCTCCCCAAAAAAAGAAACCAATTACCAAATGATTAAGATTAAACAATGTGTTCTGCAAACTCAGCACTTTTTTTTAAGAAACATTTTTTGTAAGAAAATCTTACAAAAAATTAAGTAGCAAAAGTAACATCACGTAGATGGCGACTTTCCGATTGAACACATGTTTCCAGACGTTCCCTCAAGTTACGCATTGAATCATGTCTCATTTCTCGTGGAATGGCTTTCTTTGACTCCAGTAATGTGTGTGGTTTATCAACGTAAACACGTGATTTAAACAAACCCCAAAGAAAGAAGTCCAGGATCGTCAGATCGGGGGACTGGGGGTCCAAGGAACATCTCCAAAATGAGTGATTACTTTTCTGAAATAGCTGGTCGGACACGTTCCATTGAAAATTTGAAATTTGGTCCCACATCTTGAGTTTAAATAAAACTCTCACCTCCCCTCTACACAATAGAACCTTTCCAACCGCCATCCCCGACTACCTCCTGTATTTTACCCAATACAAAAATATGCGGTTTCCGGTAAACAACCTGTGTTTAGAGAATTTTCATTTTATTAGGTTTCTATTTAGGTTTAGATTTTTTTATTTTTTATGATTGACTCATTAAGCCCATTACATATTTTAATAATAGATAGCTATATAAATCAATAGATAAATCAACATTTTGGTGGTTCTTAATTTCCCTAATACTTTTTCTTTGATTTGAAATTAATAAAAATAAAATCTAAGATAAACTTTATTTAAGAAAAGTTAATTTAAAAAATGTTTAAAAATAAAACAATTCAGTTGAGTTTTAATAAAACATAAAATAATAATTATTATTTAGATTAATTGAATAATTATAAAATGTATCATAGATTTTATACAATTGATAAAATCTATGATTATGGTGCTAAGAGGGAAATAAAGATACGAGGAGTAAAAAGGAAGGAAAATAGTGGAACATAATGACTTGATAAAAGAAACAGGTTAGGCAAACTATTCTAGATTTATAGATAAGCTGGAAATAAAGATAATCTAGGTGGATTTAGGTAATGATAAAGGGGTAAACCTATCTTGAATATATAATGAAGTGAGAAAGATGTAAGCCAGATTAGGTGGTTTTTATAAATAAGATAAAAAGAAGCAGTGCTGATATTTATTAGAATTTAGAGGGAGAGATGAATTTACACGTTTTGAGTCTAAAATCATCCCAGGTCAGGGTCTCAGTGATGGTTCCATGTCAGTCACAAGATTTATGAGTATATTTATAAATAAATAAAAGCGTTAAGCTTAGTTAATCATGGAACGAAAATTCAAACACAGAACTAGAAAAANTCTACACCATACTTATTTGATATATAATTTAAACTAATTAAAAGAGACAGGGTCCTCGCTCTAGAGTTTTACTCTACTGAGGGTCCTCACCAAAATTTAAAAAACAAATGAACATATGTAATCAAATAAAACCTATTATATTTGTAATGTATATATAATAATTTTGTAAAATAATACTTTGATGTATGAAACATTTGGTGAAAATAAACATATTATTATATTATTATTATTATATTATTTGGTTGTCATAAATTTAATTTAAAACTAAAGAGTTCAAAACACTTAAAATTGGTTTGATTTATATTAAACTTCTCTAGACTTGTAAAGATCAAACACATTAACGCAAATATTAAATTTTTTTAATTACATTTTTAGGGCATTATTTTTCTAAAGTAAGCGTTTCACCAACCTTTATATTACTTTCCTTAATCACTCAACTGATCGATTTATTATTTTTAAATATATATTGTAATAAAATATTAGGGCATATAGATGCAGTACAGTATACAGTATAATATATTATTACTAATAATAAGCTATTTTCAATCTAAAATATGTTACAAATAAAGCTTTTCAAGGCGTCTGCAATTTTTTCCCCTCAAGATGGATGCGCCTTTCATCCCTTGGATCCTTGCACCCTGGAGCGACTGCTCCATTTGCTCCCTAGCGCTACGCCACTTCATACAGACGTCATGCTGAAAACCTTAAGATGTCTTAAAAACACCTAAAACGGATAATAATGTTGAAATCTCGAAAAAAACAAAAAAAAAAAATTGTGAAAAAAATATGGGAAGACATAGGCAACATATTGTAAGATACAGGGGGTCTTAAAATCCTAATATTTCAAAGGGAAATATGAGAAAATTTTAAATAAAAATATAAATGCATGCCAACACACTTAAAAAGAAGGACAACTGGATAACTTCTTTCAGGCCGCGACCCTATTTTATAGAAGCCAAGTGATCTACAAGCCCACTATATAAAAATTAAGTGATTCACAAACATAATGCCCATTATTTTATTTTTTTAAATTTTATTTATTTATTTTTTGTAATATTCACTAAAATAAAAGGCTGATTTTATACTAACTTGTAGTAATCAATTTCTACTGAACCTGTAGAAAACCCTTCACGGCCCCAAATAGGGTTGCTCCCAAAGGTTAGGAGCCCTCGATCTAGTAAATAATAGTCTAACATTATCAACAAAAATCATTTGACAGAACTCAAATGAAGTTGAAAGTGGTCACACCAAAAATTGTACTTGTAAGGCAATGAATTTGTAGAAGGTGCTTATCTCTAGATAATAAGTAAAAAATTAAAATTTATTATGATACACTAATGCCTTTTCTTAATAGATATAAAAATAACTATCAGATTAATTCCACCAGACTAGTGTTTAATTTGGTACTGTAACAGTTTTTTTTTTATCCCCCCTAATGATTTTATTGCTCTTTATTAAATCTAGGGTAGATTGTAGTATATATGTCTAACTTTAGGTTTAGAGAAGTTTATTTATTGACATTGTAGTTTATTTAGGTCTAAGTTTAGTTTTATTTGTCCTTGATTTTTTTGGGGTAACCCTGAGGGGGTTATATGAGCTAAGGAAGTTTTTTTGTTGAGTCAGAAGGAAAGTGAATTTTGTCTAAGAGTTTTGTCTTTTTTCTGAGTTTTGAATTTTGTCTTTTTTTGGCAAGGGACTAGCTTCTTGAAAAGTTTAAGTTTAGGGTTGTTCCAACAACACCATAATAAAACCCATAATAAAATTATGGTTACAACACCATAATAAAACCCTCGTGGGCATATGGCATAGAACTCTGGGGTTGCACCAAGCGTTCCAATTCCTACCGCATACAATCCCTTCAGTCTAAGATCCTCAGGAAAATTGCTAATGCTCCCTTTTACGTGAATAACCATATCCTCCATACTGATCTCCAAGTTCCTTTCGTTCGCGACTTCGCAGTTTCCCGATACAAAACCTTCCATAGTTCCTTCTCCACTCATCCTAATCCATTAGTCCAGAATCTATCTTCCCACCACATCCCAGGCAATCCTCCACGACGCCTTAAGCGGCAGTGGCCAAGAGACTTGCTAATAGTGTAGTTAAAATTTGACACTATTTATATTTATATCAATTATTTATTTCTATGTCATCTATTTATCTAATTTTACACACCAGTAAGTGCTGTCACTGGACAGAATCTTACATCTAGCTATTTCATGCTACAAATACTCGCCAATCAATAATTATCTGTATTGCTTATATTGTATGTTGTTATAATGTTGCAATAAATGAAATTTATTAAAAAAAAGGGTTGTTCCCACCCACAGTGGATTTTGAAGGAACCAAACTTCACGGATTGCGGAAAACATCAGCGTTTTGTTGTTCTCCACCATTGCTACCCTAAAACTACGCAGCGTAGCCAACTGAAGGTTAAGCTATAGAGCTGCAATGTCAGTCATCAACTCCATTTGAGGTTGGCTAAAACTATATTTCTCACTTCCCTCTGATTCATCCACTCTTCTTCTGTGACGAGTATCCGGAGAGCATGTTAAAGGCTTAACTAACTTCTGGCTTGAATCCCTTTATCCAAGGTATCCCGGGAACTGACCTGAAGCCCCCTTTATATTTTATTATTATTTTACTTGTAAAGTTTTATTTTATTTTGTGATATTAATTATATTAGGTGTTCTACCCAGTTATTAATAACATAGGATGACCACTGCTAGGAGTTTAATATAATGGCGCCCCATAGTAAACGCTAGAAAATATACATATAGTTATCATTCAATCAGTTACCCATTAATCTAAGTTATTTGTTAACAGAATAATTATAATTATTTCATTTAATTTAAATTTATTTGTTAGGTTGTGACTGTGTACTATAATAATTTCTTTACTGTCTATGGAGTGAAAAAGCCTGTTTACCCAGATTTAAGTAAAATTTGTTTTTGTTTAAATTATTTTATTGTTTTTTAGGGGCTTTAATAAGTTTTCTGAAGTTTCCTCATTTTACTTTTAAAACTGGTTTCCCCGTTCCCCAGTTTTCCCACAACTCCATTATCTATTCAACCAGTAGTTGGTTTTTTACTCCTTTGTCTTCCTTTTTCTTACCCTTTTTGAACAGAGTGCTGCCCAATTTCCCCAGTTATACTTCAGACGGATTTACCCCTCCCTATCCCTACTGCCGACAAAGTTGGGAAAATCCTTTACTAGATTAGCAATATCCTTTATTATTATGTTTTTATAGAGCTGTTTAAGTTTATTACACATCCTCCCCCCTTAAAGGGGGGAAGGAAAATTACTCAACTAAATTTTTTTAAAAAGAAATAAACTAGGAAACATAAGACAAAAATTTAGTTGAGTACTCCCTGTAATTATTAAGACAAAGAGATATTTAATCTAAAGTACTTTGGAACAAAAGTATATACATATTATAGCAATAATATCCAATAGTCTAATTAACTATTAAGACAGACTATTCCTTTGTACAATGTTCATATCGACCCAGGTCATGTCAAATTTACAATGAAGAAATAGTCTCTTTAATTCATTAATTAACGAAAAACATAATTATTAAATAACTGACACAATCAATTCAAATTATGACAATGTAAATACTAATCAAGTGCTAAAGAACCACTATTCCATTACCAAATATAATCTGGTGAGAATCCTGTAGACATGAGACAGTTCATATTGATGCACACATTAAGTAGATGTGTTGACAGGTTGGATAGAAATTTAAGATTTCAACCAATTGTTTAATAGAAACCGTACTCAATGAAGCCTGTAAAATTGGTAACATTTCATTTCTGACTCTCTTCTTAGAAAGCCCTTTAGTCTCAAAACAAGGTTTGTTAAAAAATATCATTCACCACTAAAGAGGTTCCAAACTTAAAACAAACATTGGGCAAGACTATATAGTCAAGAATCACTCGGCATAATTTTGCATGATTTATACATTTGAGTGATTACATCCTTTCGTCAAAACAGTACATTTCAGTAAGGCCCCACTGACTTTTCTAAGCCCCACTCAAAACAGGCTCTTATTATTCAGTTTTACGCAACATTGATATTACTTGCTGTTAATTAAGTTGTATTGATTTTCAATGAAAATATTTTAGGTGCTTGATAACCATCTCCAGGCTCCTATAATTGGCATTTTACAGGTCTATAGAATGCCAGCCAATAATATATTTCTTTTTTTGATCGAATAATATATAGCTTCCTGATGATAAATAAGATGTACTAAAAAATCTTTATACTTACTTAAATTCGTGAAATCAAACAACATATATATAGAAGCATTTGATTGCACGCTTTAGATTAGGTGATGTACAAAAAATAACATTGATTGTGTGAAACACAACTAATATCTTTATGCCATTTCGTTGTTAAGTGTAATCCAGAGTTGTAAAAGCAGTGACATTATCAAGGTAGATGAGCCGCAAGACTCGATATCGAAAAAAGAAAAATCGCAGAAAGTTTTTAAATTTAAAAGAATAAACAATTTTACATATTTATTTGTATAACTTAGTTGATACAATGTTTCTTACCTCTGTTATTGTGAGTGATCTTGAACTGTATAATTCGAATTCGACGATTACGACAGTGACGTTTTAATACTGTGTCACGGTCACGTTCAAAATAATAAAAAAACTTAAATGACACTTGGTCTACAACTGCCGATCGACAAATACAGATAGCAAAACGTGATCATTTACATATAAGTACGATAAACATTTTTTTTTAAGGAAATAATTTTATAATTCAAGATAATCCAAACAGAATCACAATCCCTTTTATCCGTATAAATAAGATTTCTTTTTTTTAAAATTACGTGACTAATTTAACATAGGTACATAACGTTCCGGCTCTGTAACGAAACAAACTTAACAAATAATTTATACTTTGAAGACACTTAAAATTTCTTAAAATAGAATCACAAACTATAGGAACTAAATAAATAATATCTAAAATACTGAGAAGATCAATTTAAATTCGTTTTAAAGGTAAAATAAATAGATTCAGATAACTTTCCTCCTGATTTATTTGTAAAAATCAGCTGATAAATGACATTGTTCGATATTTGTTAGTCTTTATTTAGAATAATTGTACCATATCTTTATTTTTTTATATCACAAATTTATATATTTAAAAAAATAATATAATTTATAATTATAATTATTATGATTTTATGATATATGATTTTAATTAAGTTGTTAACATATATCTTTACGAACGTTTAAAAAACTTCAAAGCAGAGATTCAAAGGCTACTTTCGTCTTTCTTTGTTACGAAGTTGTCGGCTTTGCTGTCACTGTCAAGAACATCTGAGAGCTGTCAATATAGTAGTATTTTAAATGTTTTGTATTTACTTTATTAAATTTGTAGTAAGCTTGTCCTGAGCATGTATTTTAGCTTCAAGAATGCCGGTATGTTTACACTTTTAGCGTTAAAACACTCTTACAAACAATCAATTGCACAAAAAGATTATTTCGATACGATTTGGCGTGTACAGTAATCGACTGCGAGTTATACCCTTCGGGAAAACCCCATAATTTTTTTTCATCCGCTTAACGAATTTAACTTTCTCAAATCACAAATGATCAGGTTATGAATAAATATTGGCCGGTTGTCATCAATGGAAGTTGGGGTTGTGAGAGTTGCAGAGGACAAGGATTATTCAAACTTAAAGTCGCTCATTGATAACCACTCAGGATGGAAATTGGACTACAACAAGAACTCTATCAAAGTATGGACCAAGAACCTCCCTGATTCCAGCTTTAAAATGGTCAAGGTAACCTCGGCAACGATCATAGTATTACATATCTCCTAACAGTTTAATTTGCCGTAAGAAAACATAAATGTATGAACTCAAACGGATTGAGAAAATATTGTTTTTTTTATCTAAAAGTCGATTTAATTGTAATTACTCGATCATTACATAAATTTTAAATGTTGTATCAAGCTAATCAATAATTTTATTTTTTCAAAATGGCGTTTGATTTATTGCACCAATGCAGCCTATTTCCATCCTGCATTTTATGTTTCGACCCTATATTCATACAGGTGGTATCAAATTTTAAGACGAAAAATGCAATCCTAAATGGGCTTCTTGGGTCAAATTTGATGATTTTTAAAGAAATTATCTTTCGAATTATAAATGTCTAAGTTTTAAATATATAAAGAAAAATAACCTATTAGGCATACAAAATATCATATAATGTATGTTGCAATTACCAAATTGTATTTGGATAGTCTACAATTTGGTTTAGTCAATTTGATAATGATATGTCATTATTGATAATGAAGCAACCTTAACCATTATTAAAAATATTTATTCAAATATGGTCCAGATTTGTATTTTATTGTTCATTGTTCACAAATTTTTAACTTAAATAAATAATATATCATCTTCCATTTTACATCTTTCTTTTCAAGTTTGGTTATTTGAATCCCCGAGTAAAACATGTAAGAGTACAACTGCAGTTCTACAAATTTGCTTCCCATTCTTTCTAGCCATTTAGAATTTAGCACAATATTGGAATCCTTCAATACAGCTTAATGGAAGTGTGTAGCTATACTGCTTGTGCATCTTACCTGGTGGTCGCCATAATTTATCAACAGCTTCTTGTTAGCACTTATCCCTATAAACTTAAATTGATGGATACTCCTAAGTTAATTATCCTTTTACTACTTTATATCCTAGTCTTATTGACAGTAAGCTCACTGGTTCTCTAATTCTGTGTATTTCCCACTGTCTAATATTAATGTATGTAAATCTTTAAGTAGTTACTTCTAAATAAGGGTGGTTACCCTCATTAGGAGAAACCAAGTCGCCCTTGACTCGAGGTGAGCTGGTCTTATGTTTTTTGCCTTTGACTTGGACATTATCTTATCTTCATTTTCATATTTAGTATAAATAAAGTTAATTTTTATCTGTGTGGATTGCTGATATGTGAGCACTACCTTAATCCCTATTATATATTACACTATTGCAACCAAGGATTTCACCAGACTATGGTCTTCAGTCATCAGCCTTAAAAACCACTTGTAGAAATAAAGTTGTGTTTTTGTATTATATCTTTTATCCTTAACCCTTATAAGATACAAAAAGCCCACACCTTGTACAAATTTCCTTAAGGTAGACAAACAATCTAAGGTACTTCTTTAGATTGTTACTCCCCTATGTTCTTTTTAGAATGTTTGACTAAATAGCTATTGAGACAAAGGGATGTTTAGTCTAATGTACTTCGGGACAAAGGAATATGACTCTTTTGTTTTTATAAGGGCAGTAACAGTCTAAAGAAGAACATTCTGTACCTCTTTAGATTGTTCCTCTCCTCTGTTTTTTTTTTTTTTTTTTTTTTTTTTTTTTTTTCATAAAGGGAGTATCAATATAAAGAAGTGCCCAAACAAATTTACGAGTTCTCTTTTTCTATTTCAATAATTATTTAATATGTTTTGACTGAAATTTGTTGTCGTACATTAAATTTTCTCACAAAATGCTTGATTTGCTAGCAGAAGCTAATTTTAAATTTTCAGAAGTGGCTCATTTATTGCTGCTGCCATAACTGACTTTCTCTGAGACTATCTCTGACAGAAGGCTACTCCTCCTTGCAGCTCATGTTGATGTCAAAATATTAACTGTAAACAACTTGACATCAACACTCCCCCTAGTTGTGAAGTTCAGTTCATAGTAGTCCAATTTTACTACACAGATCCTTGATCCTAGGAGAATGTAGTGGTTTTGTCAATAGATCAGCAAGCTGCTCTTGAGTTGCCACTTTTGCAATACCTATAATACTGTCAGTCACAAGTTCTCTCACTTAAAAATGACGAAGACGAATATGTTTTGTTCTCTTGTGGTACTCAGGGTTTTGAGCTAACTTAATAGCAGCTTCATTGTCTACTTGAAGAACTTGAACATTATCTTTAAGATGTCCTAGTTCATTCAATACGTTCTTAAGATAAACCATTTCTCTAGCTCCTTCACTTGCTGCAATTATTTCTGCTTGTTTTTAAGAGAGAGGGGAGAGAAGAAAGTTCATCTTGCATTGTATGTAGACGATGGGTTAGTCGCAGCAACAGATAAAAACGTTTTAAAGGAATTTATTAGTGAATTAAAACAAGAATTTAAAATTACAGAGAAGTCAGCATCATTTTTCTTAGGTATGGAAATTGAAAAATCGGACGAATCAATTAAATTAAGCCAAACACAATACATCAAGAAACTTTTGGAAAAGTTTGGTATGAGCAAAGTTGTTTACAGTTAATATTTTGACAGATGTCATGTTTGTTTTTAAAGAAATGTGTTCTAAAATTGTTATATTGCATGTTTTAATCTAAATGATCAATATATTACAAAATGTTCTAAATAGAAAGTTTATCGGTGTTTTTCATATTTAACTTATAGCTTCCTAAATGTACATTCAAGAGTACACACACATTTAATAGCTCATACTTTTGCAATACTGCTCTGATATGTTTCTTGTGGGTTTCAGGTATTTCATTAAAAGGCTTTTGAGTGACCTGTTAAGGATTGGGGATTATAATTTTTTAATTTACCTGGTCACTACTCTNATAGCTCATACTTTTGCAATACTGCTCTGATATGTTTCTTGTAGGTTTCAGGTATTTCATTAAAAGGCTTTTGAGTGACCTGTTAAGGATTGGGGATTATAATTTTTTAATTTACCTGGTCACTACTCTTGCCTTGCCATTATCCAAACCTTATATTTCACCCCTGATAGTTCATTCCCTCCATCTCTCAGGACCCTAGAACCCAGTTTAAGTGAAAAAAACATTATAATATATGTTTGTGGCATGACCCTAGCTTAAAAATTCTCCTTGGCATGTGGCTATCAGAGTAGTCGATAAAAAAACTTACTGCTCTTTGCTTTGAATTAGCAAGTTACTGTCATGACGTAGTAAAAGTAAAATATAAACCTTGAATTTCCTCAAACAATTTAAATATATTTTGATAAAATGTAATTTTAATTAGAAATTATATGTGATCAGGTGATTGCAGTGTTCCCTGAGATACCAGGAGAGGTAATATATGATGTTCTCCATGATCCAGATTATAGAAGACTCTGGGATCAGCATATGATTGAGTCTAAAGATATTGGATTCTTAAATCCAAACAATGATGTCGGCTATTATTCAAGTAAAGAACATTTATTAATTGTTAATTAATAAATAATTAAACATTAACTATTTTAACTTTTAGACTGTAAATCCTAATTTATTACGAAATGCAGCAAATTTATAATTTTTACCAAACTAAAATAGGCTCACTAAAAGAGTACCACTAGCTGATAAAATTTGTAAGTTGAATAGAGTAACCTCTCTGTATATTACTAATTACAGACTTAACTAGATCAGTTGTTCTTTTTAATGCAGATTAAGTTAGAGAGTTATGTCAGGCCTTTATAAATAATTCTTACCCTTTTATATTTATCTTATTATATTTTTATAATTTTTTTTTATTCCTTTTATATTTATCTTATTATATTATTTTAATTTATCTTCTTATCTTAAAATTAAACTATGTAAAAGACCCACTTACATATTTATGTTTTAGTGAGTTGTCCCAGTCCTTTGGCAAATCGAGACTTCGTTCTACAGAGGTCATGGCTAGATCTTGGAGAAGAAAAATACATCTTGAACCATTCTGTTTATCATAAAGATTATCCTCCAAGGTAATTTTGCTTTTAATTTTAATTTAATTTGATAGGATATCAACCTTTTTAGAATAATATTTGTAAACTTACTAAAATCTATAAATGATTGCTGATTTTTTTTTTTTTTTTTAAATTAGGAAAGGCTTTATTAGAGCAACATCTCATCTGACTGGGTTCCTTATCAAAACAAATAAAGAGGGAGGCTGCACACTTGGTTATATATCTCAAACGGATCCACAGGGTACCTTACCTCCTTGGCTTGTCAATAAAGTTACGCAAATCTTTGGACCAAAGGTCAGTATCAGTTCTGATATTGAAATACTATTTAGCAAATTTTCTGCATAAAATGGAAAAAATTGGTTCCATTTATCCTTTATGAATGAATGAATTAAAAATATTTTTATTTGAAGAAATAATCGTACAAAGTACAATATACATACATTACTTTACTTCAGTTAACCTTTTAAGGTCCCCATACATGATCAAACTTACTTGACATGTAAGTTGGACCGTGTGTGGGTGAAGTTTGTGAGTTGGATGGCTTGATGTGGTGTATACTGGGCATCAAACTTACTTGACAAACTTGCTTGTCAAACTTGTTTGACCGTGTATGGGGGCCTTTAATCCAGACAGTCAAGCTTTTTTGAATCTTATAGGTGGTCTTGCTGTACTGTTTGCATCGCATTTCTATTATACTTATTTTTTTATAGAATTATTTATCTCTCCATTAATTATTATGTGGAAATCATTGAAAAAACATATAAAAATACCTTTAACAAAAAAAAATAAATAAATAAATAAATAAATAAAATTGTAATTATTAAAGCTGTTGACTAGTATACGCTAATGGTTGTGCTGTGGTGTTTAATTTACCATTGATTGACACTTTACAAAACTTAATACTGACATTAATGCGTGGAAGGAATAGATGTAAATAAATAATTGTGTAAAATAAGAATTGTCCTCTTATATCGGCTATAATATAAGTTTTAATTATGGCTACCAGGATAATTTTTTGTTAAAAACCTACAATTTCTTAATAAAGTTAGAAGGAGCTTTAAAATTATTTTATATAGCATGCCATAATATTAGTATGGACCTACTTTTGAACACCTCCATTTGAGCCATATTTGTTGCAAAACTTTTATAATAATAGTATATTTTTCTTGCATTGTAGATATATATTTTTTTTAATTTTTTTTTTGCTGGCTTGCTTTGCTCACCTGTTTCTACAGCAAATTGTACATTATCTTTATTTATGCTGGATCGCTGCATTCACCTGTTTACATAACATTTGTGGATAATCTTCATTAAAAAAAAAAAAAAAAAAAAAAAAAAAAAAAAAAAATTGCAGGTTCACTGTGCTCACCTGTCTAGACAGCTGGGACTTATCGTATTTTCCTTGCTTTATAGAGCATCTTTATTTTAAAGTTTTTGATTTATCGCTTCGCTTAGCTGTTTACACAGCAATTTTTGATTACATGCTGACTAAAAATTTTTCATTAGTCCTCCATCATATTAAGTTAACTATTTTACTGGTTACGCATTCTTTTCTTATTCCTAAAGTCATTTAAAACAATGTATAACTTGTTATGGTGACTACAACTTTTTCTTTAGTTGTACGCCATATTTTGGCCACCATCTTGAAAATATTCAATGTGAAATTTTAATATTTTTTTACTCTTTAATACTCTTAAATATCTTTTTAACTTTATTGGCCACCATCTTTAAAATATTAAGTTTATCATTTAATATTTACATATTCTTCTTCTACACTTCAAGACCTTTAAATTAAATATAACTTGTCTTACTGAAAACTTTTTTTTTAGTCGTCCACCATATTGGCTACCATCTTAAAAATATTTAGTGTGGAATTTTCAAAAACTACACTGCTATTATAAATTTAGAGCTATGCGCCCATGTACTGAATTTTGTGCAAATTGATCAATTTTTATGCCAGTTATTATCAGACAAACAAACATACAAACTTTTCAAAGCCTAAACCTCTGAAACGAAGAACTCCGCTACCATTGTTCAAGTATAATTCAGACCCAAACAACTGCTGCACATCTATTTGCATCTATGTATAGATATTTGTAAGTTTAACTATGCATTTTGCTGTAGATGGTGAAGAACCTACAGAAAGCAACTCTTGGGTATGAAGATTGGAAAAATTCAAACAACCCTTATTTGAAACCTTGGGTTTACCCGGAGCAGATACGCTCTCCCAGGCTTAACATTGCTGATGTAAGTTATCTGGAAATAGTGCAATATGCATTGTCTGAATAGCTAACCATTTTGAGCTCTAGGCTTAATAACCTTTGTAAATTCTTATTTAATTTATCTTTAAGTTATAAATTTATAATCTTATAAATTAATTATGCTTGTCTTTAAAATTATTTTTAACAATTTTTTAAATTAATTTTCTTGATAATAATTTGCCCTTATAAACTATTCAGTATCCTGCAAATTATTTAAAAAAAAAAAATACATTATTGAGAAGATACTTAATTTTGTATAGTTCAAAAGGATGTATTAAAGTCCAATGTTTTAACAAATTATTATTGTTTCTTGTAATTGAATTCTAAATGTACTTTTGATTTGCAGTTTGAAGTTTCCCTGGAGGAGCAAGTTGATATCACTGTTGAAGTCATAAATAAAAAAGGCGGTAATATCTTGAATTCTTTACCATCCTTATCTCAGCGTAAGCTCACCTTGTTATCTGCTCAATCATCTCAGCTAACTCTTGCCAAATCCGATTCGGCATTGAATCGCATTGATTTGGACAAAGAGCTTCCTTCCGGTCTGAGCAAGACGCTCAGATCTGACACTGCCGATTCTCTAATTAATAAAACCGGTCGTGATAGCCTCAGATCTAAAACTCCCGATTCTGAAAATCCCGATCCTAAATCATTTAAACCTGATAAGTCGGAATCGGGAATTAAAAGTAAAGTTTCCGATAAAAGTAAAAAAGACGACAAATTGTCTGATGCAAGCGATTCAGTGACCAATTCCTCTTTACCAACCCCTAAGGATAAGAAGAAAGTATCTCCTTACACTAAATTTAAAAATTCCATAAGGAAAAAGACTGGCCTTAGCCCCAAAAGTGATAGAAAAAAAGAGAAAGAGAAGGAAAAAGAAAAAGAATAAGACTAAATTAATAAGATTTTTTTTTAAATGGATACAAGTTAAGAAAATCATCCAAAATCCTTCTATCCTCGTCTATTTTTTAATAATTCCTGTGAGCTTTAAAATCCAACTAAACTAAAAAGAACAATTTACAGTATACCTATCTTTTTATTTTTTAAGTTTAATTTTTAGGTGTACCGTACTTAATTTTAGGATGACACAGGTTGTTTTATAAGTAATAAAATTTAATAGTCAGTTCTTTGTTTATATTTGACATGTGATTTTTAGTAGCTGATTACTTTGTTTATAATCAAAAGGGTCTTCATATTCTGCTCTGAATAGAGGAATTAGTTTGAAATATAACTTCGAATATAGCTCTGCTAAAATAATAGTTAGCCAAAAAAAATAAATAAATAAATGAATTTAAAAAAAATTAAAAAAAAACAATTTTCAATATATATATTGACTTATTTTATTGTTTATGTTCATAAAAGAAAAAAAAGAGTGTACAGAAAAAATACTAATTTCCTTCAAATATCGAACTCCTTGAGACAAATTTCCTATTTAAATTGGTTGTTAATCACCGATTTATTTACTAAATCAGCTCCTCCTCTACCATTTAATTTAGAGAATGACTGGATAGTCTCCAATTGAAATGGGATATATTCTTTAGGATAGACTCCTAGGATACTGTCCATTCCTCACCTGGCTGAATGAGATATTGTCCATCCATGTATTTCTTCTTCTTTCCCTGTGTGGATGAGATATTGTCAATCCATGCATTTCTTCTTTTTCCTCCTGAGTGGATGAGGTATTATCCATCCATGTATTTCTTCTTCTTCTTCTTCTTCTTATTCCCCTGGGTCAGATAAATTTACTTCATATTTATATTTATTTATTTATAATATTTTCAGAGCAGTCTAAAACCCAATGCACAAATAAATATGCATATGTGTTACTTTAAAAATCAAAATTACCAATCAAAATACCCTGTAAAATGAAGTAAAAAAAATCTATAGAAAGACTGATTTTTAAATTAGAACTTAAATCTAGCTTTAAAAAAAGAAGTAAGTTTCATAAGTAAGTGATAAAATATAAAAAAAAATCTATTAAAAAATCAAAAAATAAATCAGTTACCAAAACACAGTTAGACACTTTGAATACATTTTAAAACACATACATACACACAGTATTATACAAATTTACAAACAAATTAAAACTTATTTAGCTCAATATTCCAATGTGAATTAAAAAAAAAAAAGAAAATGAAAATTGGGAACTATTTTTTTAATTTTATTAAATTTTAAAATGCAAAACTAATTTAATATTTATCAGAGATATTTCCATAAAAAATTAAAAAATACATGTTAAAAATGGAATTGCTACTATGTTTATTTTTTTATTTTTTTTTGTTGTGAACTTGAAAAAAGTTTATGTAATAAAGTAAATATTGCAATCATAATATGTTTTAACAATAGCTTTGAACTAAAATTTTAAAGTAAAATCAAGGAAAAAGTTACAATAAGCATTTATATTTTTTAACAAATAATAAGAAAAAAATATAAAACTAATTATTTTTTTGAATTGGAAATATTTACTGTTAGTTGTTGAACTCAAATTAATTTTTTTAGTAACTGATTAAAACTCTTTGGGTTAACTCGATTAGTTTATTATAACAACCGATTTTAACGAGGGTTAGTTGCTCTTGGTAAGTCCACATTCAAATAAACATGTGTAATAATATAATCTCAACCTATTAAGATGAGCATACACTTGCAGAACCAAACCTATGTAATTACCTGCTGGCAATGTGCTCATGAGAATCATTTTTTGGTACAAAATTTTCCATAATTTATCAGAGAGACCAGCAAATGGCTTTCCAGTTACGGGTTTTGGCCATGATGTATAAAGACGGTCATGACTAAAAGGAAAACTCAATTTTGGTTGTGATGTGTGTTGCAGTCTTAATAATGGCTAGTAAATTTAGATCTTCCGGAGAATACCAAATCAGATTTTGTGAACGCTGACATTTTGAAATGGGAGTTGTTCAGGGCAAGAGTAATTTGCAGCTGGATTGGAAAAACAATGAATAAAATATTTACTCGACTCTTGACTCATCATAAGCAAATCCCTTGAGTATCCCTGTAACAGATCAAAATGTCGGGATCCACAAATTTTCTGAGCCAGTCAACTCCACTAAATTAATTGTTCCTATAAACTGATGCAGTTGACTCATAGATTTTTTTTCCAGTAAAAATATTACATTTTTATTTTTTAATAAAGTTGTTACTACTTATTGAAGTTATATATCTAGGCAATGCTTTTGTTTAAATGTTTGTTTATTAGAGTAACGATAAAGCATTGGAATAAAAAACTGTAAATAGAGGTCNAAAAAAAAAAAAAAAAAAAAAAAAAAAAAAAAAAAAAAAAAAAAAAAAAAAAAAAAAAAAAAAAAAAAATGTGTTTCTAAAAAAAGAAATTTTAAGTGATATAGTTAATATTGTTGAGAGAATATCAGAAATATTTAGAAATATATTATTTTAAGGGTATATGTATGTATATTGAAGTATAGATTTTTGGAACATTTCAAAAACCCATAAAAAAATATGAAATTGTTTGTTCTTTATAAAATTAAACTAATTCGTGGATGTCATAATACTCTTGGTTTCCTGGTGAAATCCGTCAAAGAATTTTGTTGTTTTGTTTTTACTGCTAATAGCATCTTTTCGAGTGTCAATCAGCTGAACTATCAAATGCTTTAAATTGAGACCACAATGCTTAAAAATTCTGAAAACGCTTCTAGTTTTGGAACTTTTTTTTTTTACTCACAAACCGAGAATTTTGAGATACGATATAGAAACCTATCCTCTAAGTATAATTCCAGTTTGATTTATCTTTCAACAAAGATAATTAATAATATTTCTGTAAAAATTCTGATGAAAACAGACATTTCTATTGATCAGATGAGACATAAATTCAATTTTTTTTTTGTGGAATCCTCTTAGGTTCTATTTAGAAATCCTAACTTAATATTTGTATTTTAAAACTTAGCTATCTTTACTTTCTTGATTTGATTTATCTGTTTAAATCTTTAGTGTCCTGCAGCTAATCTTTTTTTAAATCAAACCCTTTGAAGGGATCATTCTCATGGTTGCAGCACTTTATGTTAGTCATGTCAGTCAATAACTGACATATCTTAGTTCCTAGGTGTAATGGTGAGGTACCTAACCCTGACCAAGAACTCATAGCAATCTGAGGAGTGTGCATGTGTTGTTGTTTTAATATCATGTATAGTTTTTAATAATTTTTAATAGACACATGGAAAAAACACCAGAAATTCGCTAATACTATATTGATTTTAATTATCATGAAGAGTTATCATTTTAGAAAATTAAAAATTAATAGCACCTGACTACCCACTTTAATAGAGTTCCGACACGTAGAGTTCCGACACGTAGAGTTCCGACTTTAAACGAAGCTAAGTTTACAGAAGTGCCATAAGTTCTTAGTCAGGTTACACCACCGTAATCAGGTTTAACTCATGTTGTGGCACATTATCTATTCATAATTTGTCTGGTAATGGCCTAGGAGGTCACTCTAGAATTGTGAGAATACTACAGGATCAATAAATAAGTAAATTTTTGACAGAGTGAAAAAAAAAAAAAAAAAAAAACTAGGGTGGGAGATTTTGACATCTAGAAGGTCGGGCCAACTAGGCAAACATAAATATCTCTGGTGGAGGAACATGATCCTATTATGAATAACTACCTAGTGATTTATGTTTTCCCTCACATATGTTAGACATCCTGAGCTATCAGAAGTAACTCTTTGCTTATCCCTTCTGTAATGTTTCAAAATTGCTGCAGGAATACCTCTCAAGTTACTGTGACGTGAATAATTATTAATCTCGTCTAGAGTAGCTCCACCCTTTTTTCCTTGCAATGAGTTTAAAATTCTTTGAAATGGTTTCTGGTTGATCTCGACTTATTTGACGTTAACAGTAGTAGCTGGTACTATAAAGCAGTTTAATTTTACTTGGTAGGGTTTTTGGAATATCAATGATCTCATTGTCTTCATTATGAAGCTTATCATTATTAATTTTGTCTTTCTTATTAAAATTTACAAAAGGCTTCTTAATTTTTGATCTCTTAGTCTTAATTTTTTTTTGATAATTTTTACTCTGTGATTTGAATTTATATGTATTAAAAATACAAAAAAAATATATATGAACATGATAATGTATTAGAAGTACTTATTCTTTTTTGTCAGAGTAGCTTTTAAAACTGTAGAGAAAAAAATAACAATATCACAATTTACAGACTTTACTATGAAACTAATTATTTTATTTTTTATTCTTTTTATATTTAATTATGACAATCTGACACTTTTCTCTTCTCATTTTAATAATGTAAAAATTCTTGAGAAAACAATGCAAAAAAGCAAATTCAAGTTAAAGAATTCGACTCAAATATTAACTTTTTAAAAAAAATTGTAATATAGTGGAGATTGAACATATTTGTTTTTAAAGATCGGCCTATGAGCTTTAATTTGCTTCCAAAATAAAAAATATTGTATGAATTTATAATGTTAAGAATTATAATTATAATATATTATGTGATTTATGTACAATTTATATGTGATTTTATAAAAAATTGTTTGATGTTTTAAGCCAAGATAAGAGAGAACTTAAAAAAAATTGTTTACTTTAATTTAGAATGAGGAAATTCCTAATATATTAAATTTAAAAACAATGAAATATTTATTATAAACATACAGAGCAGCTAATCTTCTAGTGTCATGCTGCACCTAATTTTCACTTTTTAAATCTAAATTGTCACATATATCTGCGAGGAAGGCACAATGCAGCAAATACTTACTTGTCATATCTTTACCAGCAAAGAGAGCAGATTGGAGCACTGCTCCAATTTGGTGAAGATGTTTTGCAGATAATTGTGGTCTGTCACTACCCTAAATCCTGCCACACAGACTACCCTAGGCAGATCTGGAGGTATCCTACTCTTATGGGTAACCTACTCTTGTGGTGCCAAGCACTTCACATCTTTTCCCTTGAACTGCCTCTTTATAGCTCTGTCTGGTGATGCTTCCCTGGATTTAAAAGTTGTTGGATACATTTGTTTAATGCATCAGCCTTTTCATTCCTGTCACATCGCAGTGGCTAGGAATCCACTGAAATACTAAATTGTGCCTCATTCAGAGTAGTTTATTTTTAGTATGATTAAAAATCTGTCAGTCTTTGTGCTTTTATTTCATGGACTCTAGCTAGTCATAAAAATTAGTCAATAAGTTTTAAGTTTTTTTCTCTTCAATTTTCTTTATATTGACATGTGATTAAGATTTATTATTTTTGAATAAACTATTATTTGAATAAACTATTATTATTTGTTATAACCACAGTTATAACAGAACATAAATATCTCTAACATCTACACATATCTCTATATCACATATATCTATATTAACTATTTGACTATTTTATCTTCCCAATATTTCTTCTTATCTTGGTAAATTCCGTCAATGTGTAATTTGATGTAATTTAATGTTATAATAAGAGTTTACTATGTGTTTAACAAAAAAAAGAAAAAAAAAAATGTATTTCTAATGAATGTTAAATTTAATTGTTATCAAAATAACAATTTTCTTCCACTTTGAAATATTTATTTATCTTAATTAATAATTAAAATGCAGGGTATACATTAATAAAATGAAAGTAGTCGTTCATTTATTTTTTTAATGTAGTTAAATATTTATTTTATTGTATTAATTGTTCTAGTTTAGTTTCAATGGTTGCCTTCTAATTTTTATTTCTAAATGAATCAAAATATCCTACTTTTTTTTTCTTTAACTTTGACAATAATAATTTACACAGCAAAGTAAATTACTGTTATAATAGTTTAATAATGTTCACCAATTTAAGTTACTCATGCTATCTTAAAAATATGGCCAATGTTCATCTGCAATAAATTAAGGAGTAACTTTGTCCCAAAAAGATCAAATTTTAATAAGAATGGAATAGTGGCACAAACTGTTGATTTATCTGAATTTAAAAAATTAGAGAATTATTTCAAGTCACTTTAATTATTCCCTTGTGTATGCATTTTTTTTTAACTGCATGTTTGCTGGATTTTTGTGTGTTTTGCACCTCTTTCAGACAGCAAATACTTTTTTTTTTTTTTAATTTAACAAAAACTCCTGTTTGGGTTAGGTGAATTTTTAAAAAATTATATTTTTACTATTTTCCTCAACAAAAATAATTTTTTTTTGATACTCTTATATAAAGTGGAGTGTTTCAGCATTTAATTAACTCCTAGACCCTTCTCTTCCCATAAAAAGTAAATATTTATAAATATACATATTTGAATCAATCACTTTAGTTGCTTTAATTCTGCATAGGACAGAGAGGACGAGTGAAGAAAGTCTGTCAAGCGATTGAAAATTTCTTTCTGTTCTTCTTCCATTGAATCATGCTGTATAATAAACCCGGGAGAAAAAAAAGAATACCACCTGAAACTTTAATCTAAACCGATAGGATAAAAAAAAAACCATCGCTGGGTTCCAAAGTGATGACTCCGGTCTTCTGACACTCGAGAACTACCCTGATCTTAACTTTATAGTTGAAAATAAAACATAAATAATAATATTATACTACTTAATACAATTTATATTAATAAACATAACTGTCTCAACTTACACTGTTATTCTGGTAATAAAGCAAGTTTTGTCCATGTCGCATTTCTCACAAAGGGTTTTATTATTTATTATTCAATAAGTTCGTAAATTTTATTCTTATTCTTAATTATTTAAGTAGTTCTTATTATTAAGTCTGAATGGTTTTAATTCAAATTTGAGGTAAGACAATGCTTTATGCTATTGTTGTTTGATAATATGACTGATGAGTATCAGGTAGGTGTAGTGGTTCTAAGTATGGTGGATTCACCCACCTTTACATAGCAATGAACTATCTGGACCAAGAGTTGAGACTTGGGTGATACCCTAAAGTACTTTATGTACTCACAACTCTCTCCTTACCAATTTTCTATTAATCTACCTCCTATGATAAAACAATTTGAAACCTCAAAACCAGTCTCTGAAGCCTACCCAACAAGCTGTAATCAGAGCTCGTAGCCAATCCTGGATTTATTGGTGCTCCCACCTCAAGACCATGCTCAAGACACAATGAAATACTTTCTGGGAAGAGGCCTTGCAGAAACCTCTATACTTATTAAACTATTTTTTAGGGTGGTTGGTTAACTTCCTATAGTAAACTCAACAATCAGAATCACCTTAAGTTGTACAGAATAGTTATATCTGTACAAAATTAAAGTCATCACTACATCAAGGGGAATCTCCGGGAAAACTGCCCATTTTCTTTTGCCACTACCCATAATTATTTACTAATTATTGGTCTTACTGATGATGTAGCTGAGTGCTTAGGCTTCTACAAATAGATTCCATCTTTATCTAGATAGATTCTATATTATCTTCTATATCTATTCTCTATTATTCTAGATGCTATATTACCTTACCTGTGGATTTATCTCATTAATAATAAAGGATTTTACTTTGATTTTCAGATACCCTGTATTTCTATGGTTTATTTGTATGTTTATTTTACTTTTATGTAAATGTTATTATTTTTTGATTCTTGGCTGTATATTTATTGATGTTTTCATTCAGAGCTTTATATTGTATTTTTTTCTTTATTTTTCAAATTTAGAATTATTAAAAAAGAGAGAAATAATAANCCAACAAAAATGGACCGAAGTAAATCAAAGGTAAGTTTAATTGATTTTTTTCATTGTTATTAAACTATTTTTGTCATTGTGGATGGTATATTTATTTTAATTAGATATTAATGAACCGATAAAAATTAACAAATAAATGATTCAATCAATTTTTTAATAAAAATAATGTAATAAACAAATGTGTCTTGTAGTACACATTGCCAGATCAACTGTAAAATTTGGCTCTAGGCTGATGTGTCTTTCAGTACACTTTGCCAGATTTCCAGTACAACAATGCCACTATCTGTTAGTATAAATTTTATTAAAAAATTTGGTAAATTATAGAAGATTTTACATTATATGCTAGAATAGAACAAATAAAACCCTGGATATTTTTAATTAATAGACAGCACTGTGTATTTTAAATATATATATATTTAAAATACACAGTGCTGTCTATTAATTAAAAATATCCAGGGTTTTATTTGTTCTATTCTAGCATATAATGTAAAATCTTCTATAATTTACCAAATTTTTTAATAAAATTTATACTAACAGATAGTGGCATTGTTGTACTGGAAATCTGGCAAAGTGTACTGAAAGACACATCAGCCTAGAGCCAAATTTTACAGTTGATCTGGCAATGTGTACTACAAGACACATTTGTTTATTACATTATTTTTATTAAAAAATTGATTGAATCATTTATTTGTTAATTTTTATCGGTTCATTAATATCTAATTAAAATAAATATACCATCCACAATGACAAAAATAGTTTAATAACAATGAAAAAAATCAATTAAACTTACCTTTGATTTACTTCGGTCCATTTTTGTTGGCTGTTGATACATGTGTGATCTAAATACCATATAACCAAATAATAACCTCAAGATTTCAGTGTTGATGGGTACCATCTTAAAGAAGAACATTTAAACTGTAAAGCAACACTGTTTTTGATTATTATAATCTAAAATAAGAGCCAAAAATTCAATTCATAAGTGGTGTGTACTGTAGTACACACTGACAGGAAAAGGGTTAAAGCTTGTAGCTCCTTGTTTTTGTGGAAATTAGTTTCCTCAATTGGTAATTATAATAAAACATTAATTTCGAATTAAAAAAAAATTATTGAACACGTTTTTTTAAAAAACAAATTATACTTATCACGTAAGTAAACATTTTTCAGGATTGTCGTATAAAAATACAAGCGCAGCCTCTAACACTTTCTCTCCTATCCTGGTATTTATTAAATATGTAATGTAATCAGAAAATGTAACTCTTTTAAAATGATCAAATTCTTTTGCATAAGAATATAGTAAACAACAAAAAAATCTCTAATTTTTACACCGTACTGACATGTGCACTATAGAGCTTGTTGATTTTAAAACTAAAGTGAGGGCGGCTAGCTCATGTTCCGGGTATACTGATGGCTTTATTAAACCTAGGAAATAGTTATTGGAGAATACCTAGAAGAGCTGATAAGTTGGAATACTGTAAAATCAAAGGGGGCATGTTTTTTCGAAAAGGCGGTGTAAATGCCACCCGCGCGCCCGCTTGAAGGTTAAGTAGAGTTCACTGATCGTTTGATAATCAACTATGTGGCTATTTGACCATAGACTGATCAATTTGGATCTTTGAACTTTATTCCCTTAGTATTTTCCTTCAAATCTTAGTAGAAGCTACTGAATGTTAGTTAACAAGGTGTGGAACTTATCTCTCTCATGATTATGACTTAGAAAGCAAAATTGATCAGTTTTTAATAATGTAAAAAAAAAAAAAATCACATTTAGTCATTTACTCATAGTTATTGTCATTATCAGTGAACTAATGTGAATCATTACACAAATTCAATCTCACTAAAAGTCTTAAGTGGATTCTGGTGTCTCCAACATTTTCTACTTAACTCTAGCTTGAGCTTGAGCTCTCCAGTTCTGGATATTAATTGTTCATACCTCCTTCTCAGCTTTGTTTAAACAATCTGCTTTTATCTTAATTTTCGTCTTATACCGTCTATTTCAGGATCCACAATTTTTTCCTATTATCTGTTGGCAGTATTAAGTATCAGCAATTTTATATTTGATCAATTTTTATTTTTGAGTTTGACCAGGAGAGACATCTTGTTGCTATGTCTGATTATATTTTTGATGAGAAACACCTTATGGTGTTCAAATCCAGTGACAGACCTAGGAGGGGTGTGGGGGCATACCCCAGGCACCGGATTAGAGAGGACGCCAAATTGTCCAAATGGCTTTATTTTTTTCATTACATACCTTATATTATTTATATATTTTAATTTTGTATTAATTTATTATTTTTTCCTCTCATTAGAATCAGATTTGGAAGAACTAAAAATTTTGGATTTTAGTTTGGAAACTAAAATTTTTTTTGGCTGTCTCCCAGAGTTAATAATGATTATAATTTGATTTAAATTAATTTAAACTTTCCGTAGTATGAAAACTACCAAAAACTTAAAGTATATTAACTCAATGGTTTCCCAGGTGCCTAAATTGCGTTGAGGTAAGTCTGGAAGGGGCCTTGACTTCATTTCAGGCAACGACTTTGCAACAACAGGAATAAGGGTGCCATATTGGGGAGGGTGGATATTCTTTGTGCTTTAATTATTTATGATTATGGGCAAGCTATATCCCGCGTAAGAACTTTTGCTTAACACCCATTTCTGGTAGAAATGTTAAAATTATCAAACAAAATTATAGCTTGGTTAGTTAGTGTGCGACAGCTTCTGGACTTAAGGAACAACTGTACCAATTTTTCAAAACTACATAATTTGTTGGGCTATTTGGCATTTTTTGGTTAATCAACTATGTCACTTCTTGTCTCATATTTTCGTTACCTCTAGGGGAATTTTATCCAAACCTATGATAAAAACCAATATCCAAAGTATGACAAAAATGTTGGTAGCTCCAAGTTTGTCTTCCAAACAGTATTCTTGCCCAAGGTGACGGAAAGCCTAGATCCGCCACTGTTGACATCAATCGGAAATGTCACGAGTTGAATTGACATCTCTTGAGTTGTATTGTGTTCTGCCATTTAAGTATTTTGATCGTCATATTATGTTGTTAAGGAATTAAAATTAAAAACTTATCACCTCAAATGTATCGTTTTGACAAAGGAACATAATCTCTCAATGTATAGTTGCCAAAATACTTATTGATTGGAATTAAGTATATTAGTCTAGCTCCGCCCACATTCTTGACAGTAGCATTAACTGCAGAATACCCGAATTTTGTTTTCTTAAGTTAATGTTGATACAAACGTTATAAAGACTACAGAAATTTGGAACATACCATACTTGTATAGCAACAGGTTACATTTTAGTATTTTAGTTATTATATATTTTTAGTGTATTTAAATTTTAATTTAGCTAAATGACCAGTATAAATTCATTCATCTACCTCATATTTTTTTTGTGTAATTTTTCAGAATTTGGCAAATTTTCTTTGTAGATAAAAATTTATTAACCCCTATTTCAAATTAATTTATGTTTAAGGAAAAAGTTTGGATAATTTCGTTTCTAATTTTCATATGAGTTTAGAGTAAAATAGAAATAATGTCTTCCTGTTACTTTTTTTTCTTTTACTAATTATTTAAAATTTAAAGTATTTCTAAATAAACAAATTATTACCCAAGGAAGAAAATTAACAAGTGATAGGTTATTTTGTGGTACCACTTCATAATAATAATTATGACTAAAGAGGTTAATAAAAAGTAAAACAATAAACATTGTTGTGTTACGTTCTATTAACACTGACTAGAGAGTCATGATTATAAATTAATAAGCATAAATTGCTACAATCATTTAAAAGTGCACAACACGACAAAACAAAAATAACATTGTGTTACTTTCTATTAACCTCTCTAGTCATAATTATAAATTAACAAGCATAAATTGCTACAATCACTTAAACATGCTATAATCATTAAATAGGGTTTTACAATAAAAATATAAAAAATACGCGTGGTGTCGTGGGACACCCGTGGTAGGAACGAAGTTCCTTATGCTTTTCATTAAATATAAATTATAAAATCACAGTAATAACTACTTATACATGGTGGAGTTAGAAAAGAGACAAAATTAAAAGTAACAAACTATTTTTACTAGCGGAGTTAAGGCAAAATTAAATGCTTTATATTATCTTTGAAGTGAGCGTCTTTCAATAAATAATGTATTGTATATTGAGAAAAAAGTTAATGATAAATTTATAGTTAAAGCAGATGGTTGTAGAACAAAAAAGAATTGTCCTCTCAGACCCCGTCGGCAAATTACTACAATTAAATATTAAAATAAAAAATATAAATCATTAACTCACAAAAACTT
>KZ651254.1:523301-542719 GCA_001010745.2 Gerris buenoi | reverse complement strand
TTTTTTTTTCAGTTTTTCACGTATTACGCAGCAAGCATAGGTTTTTCGAAGCTGCAAACTTAGGATCACACTACCCTAACGGGTCTGAACAACATATAAAAAAATCAGACCTGCATCACGCTTTGCGAATTTCGATATTTTTATGCATATTTTGACTAGCCTATAACTATAATAAAAGTAAATTAATTGAAACTTATAACCACATTTAAAATGTATTTTTCTACATTGTTGAATATATATAAACCAACATTTATTGGATGGCTGGGCTTTCATTACCCTTAATATTAAAAAACGCCATTTTTAATTCGATTTTTAGGTGCTTTCCCATGATCGGATTTTGTCTGATTTTGGATATGTTACAAAGCAGTAGTAGTTAGTTTAGTTGAATACTGCTGGAATCGCTCATGAAACAATTTTGCGCAGGTCAAATCGTATTTTCCCTAGACTAATTTAATTTAAATTGTTTCAATAAGTTTACGAAAAGGTATGTAATTTTATTTATTGATTTCAAATTGCCATGAATAAAAAATTATAAATATGTATTACTTGAAGTTTTAATTTTCTGTGTTACATTGAATTTATTTTATTTATATTTAATTATAAAAGGGCATTTCTATGTGTACGTTTTGTTTATTGTATGTGTATATACCTATATAATTTTTTATTACAACAAAATTGCTTCTGATTTTTAAATAAAATCTAGGTAAAATATATATGTTTCATTGTTAGGCATAATATTAAATAGACGAATAATATTAAATTAATTTAGTCCACACCAATTAAAAAAAAACTGAAAAGAGACACGCTTGAAAATCGGTTGCCGAACTACGAGTACTATTGAAGGTAACCCTAAAACTAAATTAAACTCAGAGAATAAACATGTTTATTGTACAACCAAAATAGAAAATATTCGTCAAAAAAGACCGATTTCGACCACTTTATTTCGTAACTAAGACAAATTAAAGTGTTAGAACGTAGTCTGAATTTAATAATTTTCAATTATGGTTAGACAAAAAAGTAATAGTTCTTACGCTGTATTTAATTAATTATAAAGAAGTTTTTCAATATCTTGTTAAAAACTTATTTATTTTATTGCTTTATTAGGGTGTCAGACAACTAGGTCATATACACCCAAGTTAAAAACTTATAACTCAGGTTTTAAGAATATATGTTGTTTTTCTTACACTTTGTCTTGTCTTATACAATAAAACGAATCTTTCTTTATGTAATATAAATCTATAAATGTATATAAAAAATAGAATCTCCTGGTAAATTCGAACCTTAAACCAGTCTTGTCTCAGAGTATTGGGCACTGTCAAGGGTATACCTAAATTTGCTGTAAAATGAACAAAATGACAGATTTTCGATGTGTCAACATGTCATTTGGCTAATGAAATTGTTTATATGAATTTGTTTTATGTAAGGATGATGTTGGACTCGGCGTACTTCTCTGGTTTCAAGAATGGACTTGTCCTTCACTGATCCATGCGATACAAGTTACGAAAGAGGCTGAAAAGATGGAAGAAGAGGGTAAAAAACCGCATGGTAACTGCTCCATCAGCCAGAAAAAGAAGAACAATAGGAGTAAATGCAAAATAATGGGCAAACGAAACACATCCTCCCTCAGCAGAAGACGCAAGAAAAAGTCTTTAGCCAAATTGGTAAGTCAAAACAGTATTGATAACGTTCACTGCTTTCCTATACCGTTTGCGGATTTCTTTTGTGGTTGTGGCAAAGACTGTGGTAAAGATAAAAATAAAATCAAAAGAATATCTTCTAAACAGCTTTCAACGGTCGGAAAAACAGAAAGCCCGTCAAGTAAAAAGAGCGACGATAACAACGGAGGTAATTGTTCCGAAAAAGGAGAAGTCAAGGTTAAGGAAACCCCAGAAGAACCTAAGGAACCAGAAGAACCTAAGGAAGAAGAAATCCCTGTAGAGTCGAGTGACGTCTTTGCAGGTTTGACAGAGCCTTTAGACTTTGACAAATTAAAACTTAACGGCAATATGAAAAACTTGCTCGCTAACGTTAAGTTTACTTCGATTTTTGGCTGTGCAAGTGTGCCGAAAACGATGTCTCAAATTAAGATACTGCTGGACAACAATCCTGCCCTCAAAACCCAACTAAAGCATATTCTTGGAGACAACCTAAAAAACGAGAATATGAAGCCTGTCGTGGAACTTTTGGCTTCGGACAAAGAGGACAGTCCTGACGAGTTGAGTAACGATTCATCCTTTCGAAATCTCGCTATCAGCAAGTCTTTCCTGGACACGAAAAATAATTGTGTGGCAGAATCTGTCACCTCCTCTTTTATTTTGTCAAAGAAAGGTGGTGCTGCCGGTGCCAGTAAAAGTGGAAATGGAAGCGAAGCCCCGAGGCGTGGATCGGTGCCTCGATCGAAAAACAACCGTAAGAAAGGAAGCTCGCATCAAAGCCACGGTTCTGAAAGTCAAATGAGCCTTTTTGCCAAAATCTTTTCTTCAGTTTTTCGACCGGCCAAACCTAGTAAAAGTAAACGACATAAATCTTCTAGTATTGATACGAAAAAAAAATCTAAAAAAAACTTTTATCGAGGCGAAGCTTCAATAGATGATGAAAATATGAAAGATATGAGGGATAAATATGATGAATGGTACAAGAGGTCACCGGAAGATGTTAGAGAACGTTTTCGTTGGGAAGATTACGTTAGAGTGACCATGTACTTAAACGATATAAGTGAGGCTAGTTCCAGCAACGACGAGAAAGCAAAAGAGATGTTAAACCTCTGGCTGACAAAATTTAATAAAGAGATTAATCGATTGGTTTGTAAAAAAGACAGCTTCTCCGAAAGCCCAGTTGTGGAGAATCAAGAAACCTTGGAAGAACATAACATCGATGGGAAAAAGAGGAAGAAAGTAGTATCAGAAGAAATGCTGAATGCTGGAGGAGGAGATGTGATATGCAGATTGAACTCGTTGATGAAAGAACTAGTGGAAAGTACTGAAAACTGCGATGAAAAGCCCCACGCAGACGCCGGGGGTGACGTGGAGGAAGGCTCAAACCAGGACTCCGTTCAACCTGGGTGTTCGAAATGGGTTGAGCAAGAAGTGGCTTACACACCTGATGGAGTAGGTAAGGACAGTACTACAACAGACGAAGTTTCCATCTATCAAATGATGTGCGCATCCTTCGTGGACAAGTTATCCAAGCACGGAAGCAAGGAAAGTAAGTCAATCATTGGATCCCCCTACACTTCTGAAATGCCTTGGCAAAACAAAGATTTCCAAGTATTTTATGTTCCGACAATCCAAACGCGGTTTACACTTGACAATTTAGGGAACACAAGTGATTACGGGCGTTTCGAAGAGAGAGATATGAGTAGTCCCTATGATAGTGAAAATTCTTCTGAAGAAACAGAGGGACAGGAGGACTCGAAGATAAATATTGAAGATTCTCGAGCAAGTTTGGAAACAGAAGGTACCGATGAAGTTTCTGACAAGTCTTTAGACGTTAAATCAAACTTTTCGCAGGGTAAAAATGATACATACGAAGGAAAAGACGATATTAAGTCCCGTGAAACGAAAGCCTTTCCCCAAAAAAGAGTTTCATTTAGTGATAATCTTGAGCATGACAATTTAGAGATATTAAATGATGACGGCCAGGCATCAAATGACGCTTGTGAGACATCTATTGACGGCAATGATAACCCTAAAGAAGTCCTTACGATGATTAAAATAGATGAAACTAAAGAATCGGTAGACATAGAGAATGTCTCAGAATTCCAAGTTCCTAGTGTGGAACTTAGTTCAGCGGTTACCTCATGTTCATCAGCTAGTTCTGATCTAAATTATATTTTACAACACGCTGTTAAAAACGATCATTACAAGGAAAGCGACGAAAGTTTGAAGTACATTAAAGACCACAAATGTGAATTAGTGGAAATTTTAAAGTACCTACTATCATTTGCTAATCAGAATCCGAATTTATTTGAATCGATCAACAATAGCAAATCCGAAGCTAAAGGATCCTTAAAGATCAAAGCCTGTGTTGGAATCCAATGTAAATTATCTGAAGAAGTCGTATCGAAGAGTATCGATTTTTCAGATTCAAGCATTGAAAAAGATTCTGTCCCAAATTTTCAACAATTATTGAAATGCCATTCAGAATCTGGGCCTAAGAAAGTGGGAAGCGAGTCCGAATCTTTTGCTAGCGATAATGTGAGGTTAACTTCATCATTGAGTGATAGTGGCGTCCACTCTTCTACCTCGAGTCATCGTCGACAGTTTATTTCGCTGCCGGATGTGCTGGAGGGAGCTCCGGTGGCCTTGGGAGACGAAGTTACTGCGCCCAAAGCTCGCAAACAAGAAAGCGCAGATAGTATAGAAAGGAATAATTCTTCTACTTCTAACCTCTTAGAGTCTTGTCTGTCAACATCCGTATCATGTCAGGCCTCGCAAACTCCTGATATCGACGATTTCTCTCAGGTAAAAACAGTCTAATTGTATTGTTTTGGTCTAGTATCTAGGGTATTTTCTGCTATTCAGTATTTAAGATGTTCAAAATCTATCTCTTGTTTAGTTGCAATAATATTTATTTTTATTTATTGTTAATAAATAAATATATCAATGTATATTTTCCTCTTCAATCAAAATTTTAAGAATTGAAAACTAATATATGCCGAATATGCTACCTCTTCTGCTAAAACTTAGATACATTATTATTTTTATGATCTTATAAGAAAATAATAAGATGTTTTTGACCTAAAATAAACTTTTTATATAATTTTTAGTTGCGATAATGGTATGTCTTTGTTAGGCATCTGCGTCGGACTTAAGCGACACCCAGTGCAGAGTGCTAGAGACTAGATCGAGTACAACATTCAAACACGCGGCTGAAAACATCTCATCTTCCGAGAAGAGCCGCTCATCTGAGAACACGAGGAGCTGTCCTGAAATACAAGAAGCCAAACCTTCTAGGATCCGCATCAAAAACATATTTAGAAGAAAAATAATAAAAGAGACGAAAAAATGAAGAAAATAAGGGGTGAAAATTATCAAAATAAATACTAATCATAAAAAGGAATGAATATATGGTATTTATATTTTATTTAGAATAAATTATTAGAGATTGGCTTTTATCGTGAAAGCAGTAATAATTTAAGAAATAAATAATGCATGTTATTCTTTTATTTTATTTATTTATTTTATTTTTTTTTAAATAGACCAACTCCAAAAATATAGAAAAATTAGTGAGGATAATTAATTATCTCACCAGAAAAACTCAACAAAAAAAGCAGCACAATTAAAGTCTTCTTATTATTGAACTTTTAAACTACAACTACCCACAACTGTAAAGTAGATTTTGAAAAGAGACATTGATCCTCGAACATACTGTATATCAGGTTGCAAGTGTGGTTCCCATTGAAAATTTAAATACATTTTTTTTATTATTTCAGTACTTATATGAAGAATCTTATTAAATTTACTAGTAAATAAAGCTTTTAAGCCATGCGTAGTCGCTTCGTTAGTATAGATTGAATCGATTATTTAATTTTACAAATTGTATGTAAGTATGGTGTGGCTCTTCATAATAAGAAAATCTGGAATGCGGCTCTCACTGACCGCACCCCTGCTCAATACTTTTAATTTTGAAAGAAGGCACTTATCATATCATGTGAATTTCTAACCTACATGCCTTCTGGTCATGGAACTCAACCTCAGTTGATTTGACTTTAGTCCTGAATTTACTCAAATCAAATTACAAACATTAAGTATTCATCATCAACTTTTTGATATTATTAATTATACACATCAATCTATGTATATTCATACTCCTTCGTCAGGACATTCGTCCTCATAAAATCATAAAAATTATTTAACTAAAAAAAACAAAAAAAAAANTTTGTGCTCTTCAAACAATTTGACTAAGCTGACTAGAAATTCAGAATGTATTCTATTCACCTCTTCGTTAGATGGGTTCTCGTTTTTCGTTATTATTAAAGGCTTGCCAACTGAAAAAAAAGAATTATCGTTAGACAAATAACTGTCGACTTTTAGATTGAGTAAAAATTTTCATTTTTATTTTTTCATTTACGAATCTGTAACCATAGCATTGGATTAATTAACGTATCGGTGTATTTAACCCATACCTAATAAAAATAATAATAAAAACTTTTTACAGGCTTTTATTTAACTTGCAATGTTTGTATGTATGTAGTATGTATGTATGTATGTTCGGGTCAAATCTTGCAACTGAATTTTAAAGCAGTTATCGTCAACCAATTGAATTGAAATTTGTCATACAAGTTTAGTTTGGATGACAATGCATGGATAGTTAAGTGACGTCATTCTAACTCCAATATGGCGGGCAGCCCAAGATGGTGGACTAGATATTTTTTAAGCACGCCCATGATATAGGTATCAAATAAAAGGGTTTGCTGAGCTGAATAAAAACTTGTTTTTAAAAATTTGTTTTTGTAATCAACTTATTATTTCTTCAAACCACATAATTTTTAATTGCATTAATTTCCTAACCCTTATACCCAATATACCTTTAGCAATAAACAAAGTAACAAATAAATACATAAACTAATAGTATCTATTAAACCTTTGTTTATAAGACCCATTGACTGTTGCTAGTGTAATTTCAATAGAATGATTTTCTTACACAAACTAATTTTTTTTTAGTCATTTAATATAGTATGACAAATTGGAAAAATCTTCGGCCGTGACTGATTTTCTAATTCTTAATTGTATTATGTCTGGCTGTTCAAAAAAAAGTTTTAGTTTATTAATAACGAAAACAGTGGGGACTGGTTGAGCTGAGAGGTTGGCGCAACTCCTCTTGAAACAAGTCTAGACACCGACACATCTGGATAGATCGAATTCCAGAGAGGAGAAACATCCTTCATATTGTTGATCACATCGAGTTAAGGAGTGTTGAGAACAATAACAATAACAAAAACAGTGGGGACTGGTGGAACTGAGAGGTTGGCGCAACTCCTCTTGAAACAAGTCTAGACACCGACACATCTAGAGAGATCGAATTCCAGAGAGGTGATTTTATTATGTACGTCTATTCACAAAACAATTTTAGTTTATTAATAACGAAAACAGTGGGGACTGGTTGAGCTGAGAGGTTGGCGTAACTCGGCCTGAAGCATAAGTCTAGACACCGGTACATCTTGAGAGAACAAATCCCAGAGTAGGGTAACCATGCTTTACTCTTTTGATCATATCGAGTTAATGAGTAAATCGAGTGATGTATGTCCTAATTCCTAATGAATGCTGAACTGGACGTAAAAGAAACAGCCGCTACAAAAATAGTTTTTCATTGAGTTATTTTTGGCATGAAGGAATCTAAATGAGGGATGACGTTAATTTCGACTGGTCTTACTAATGTTTTTTATTTTGGAATCACCTGTGGGATATGGATATGGGGAATAAAAACACAATAGAAACAATAAAAAACACACAGGGTTATGTATTTTTATTTGATTTTAATTTATTTTTTTTATTAACTATAAATACAAATAAAAATAATACTCACCAACAGACGTAACTGGTTTCTTATATGGTAGAAGTCTAAGGAATCCACGACCGGAAAGAATACACGGTGCAACTTTTGTTTTCTTTCTTACGTAAACAAAAATCTTTTCAAATAACGAACCTTTAGAAGGTACCCAGGTATCGTAGAGATCTGTCTCACCAAATGCTATTACCGGAACCAAATTTGTCCTGCAATAAATGGATTAATTTAAATATTAGTCGAATATTAATACACATGCAAGTAAAAATGCATGCCAGTTGCGAGTCTCTTAAAAGGAGGAAATTCATATAAGAAGCGGGAATGCATATAAGAGGTGGAAATGACTAACTCGCTCAAAAGCATGTGAGTAGCTTGCAGAAAAGAGCTGCTGGCATGTTTATATATCTAAAAGCATGCGAGTAAAAAGCGCTTTTTCTTAAAATTTGTACTTAGCTACAAATAAGCATATATCGATACTGGTAAGTCTCAAAAGTGGTCTCTGGTAACCTCAAAAATGATAAGTAGAATCCACTTCCCCTTAGAAGAGAGAGCCCCTTAGAGAGCCCCGAATTCTCGCGCAAATCCTTCAAGCAATTTTAAGTAAGAACTAATATAAACACCATGTTATAACCTACCCTGTAATAATAGCTATTTTAACAAATCCTTTTCTATTCTTTATGGCAATCCTATATGTGCCCGGTTGGGATTTGGATGCCTCCGCTGCCCCACCAGGGTACATCAAGATTATCATGCCTTTAGTGTCTGTCAACTGATAGATTATACTTCTTTTTGATACTGACTTCGTACCTGAAACATACAAGAGCCAACGATAATGTACAAAAGATATGTCTGTATATAATATTAATTAGGCTAACCCGCTTAGGGCACTATTCTAGTCATTATATGATACAGGTACTTCTTTAGATTGTTTCACCCCTGTTTTTTTTTTACTTGACTTTGACTAAATAACTATAAAGAAAAAGGGGTGTTTTGTTTAGTCCAATGTACTTTAGGACAAAGGAATAAGGTAATCTAAAAAGTATATTTACCATAGCCTAAGACGATCTCCCTGAAAAATGGAATGTAGAAGTTCAGGTCAAGTGTTATACCGAAGTAAGTACTTCTAGGAAAGCATTCACTGACGGGGGAAGTGTCACTTGTGAAATGAGAAAAGAGAGCTGTAGCAAGGACTCCATGAGGGAAGAAGCAGAAGATGTGGTTAGACGATAGATCCAATTCCGACGTCTTCACCATCGTTTGAGGGAAGTAATCCCGAAAGTGACTCCAGAGAAATAGATTTCTCATCCATTTCCGACTGAAATGTAGAATAATATGGATTAGTCACCAAATTTAGCTCGGAAAGTTAAATGTGCATATATTTATATATATTTCCGCTGGATTCCTGTGCTTTGCAACGGATTGTATTATACTTAATGTATTTTTTTAAATTGATTTGTTATTTTACAAAGAGTGATGCCTCAGAGTTTTCCCCTTATTTCTATATCCCTCATTAAAATATAATTCCTCATTAGTAGATAATTCTCCGACTACTGGGGAAACAGATTGTAAAGCGAATCTTCCAGAAGAGCAGAGGCATTATTCTTCTAAACCCCCTCCCCCAGTGCCTAATCGAATCCTTTGGTTGAAATAGGGATTACATTTTATTATTGTGCTGGCTTATATCTTAAAAAGATGCTTAATTTTACCTTTCCAACTTCAAATAATCAGTCTGAGCCTCTTTTTACTTTCTCCTTCTAATTCAATTTTCTGAAAATCCTGTAATATTTTTTAGAAATGATTATTATTTTAGGATTATTATCCAAGGATTTAATTTTTCATTTCAAAGAAGAGGTGATTATTTCAGTGAGAAGGCATGGTTTTAAATCTGTATATGGCCGCCATCTTAAATTAAAATTGCCGATTGTATTATCCTTTAACGAAAGAAGTTATTCTCATTAATGGAAGCTAACTTCCAAATTTAAAGGTTTTAATACAATTAGTTCCAGAGATATCACCTTGAATTTTGTATACAAATGGCCGCTATCTTGAATCAACATGGCGGATTTTAGTAACTGCCTTACCTAGGAGATAAGAAGAACCTCCCAAAAGAAATTTAAGGCAATAGTGGTTCCAGAGATATCGTGATATGTCAGAGTAGTGGTTTATATATTATATAACGTTTATAAATAGTAAAATTCCCACCTGTTTCTATACAAATATATTATCATCAGTAAAACAATAGAATTTACTGCAAATCTGTGCATTTAGCTACCATTTGATATGTATAGCGCAATGATAATATTATATTAAGTTGTTTTTGGAACGAAGTTCCTTATGGCACGTTCTTGGCCCGGGAGTGAATCCGAAAAAAACGACCAAAATCACCGTCACGCAAAATCCGTCACGAAATCTACCGATAATGGCGATAACTTGTGTAAAAGTTGACCGATTTAGTTGAAATTTGGTACACATGTTCATTTTACCAATGCCCAAGACAAGTTCGTTGGACAACGTTATCCGCCCAAGCGTTCACGCGCAACGCTCGCGTAAACGTAAGCGTCAAATTAAAAAATTGGAATTTTTGGACGGGAAAAAATTCTAACTTCATCTATTTAATGAGACAAACAACTTTTTTAAATAAAATATTATAGTAAAACGAACACCGACACTGCTATGAAGTGATAAAGATCGCTAAATTTATTAAAGCGGACCAAAACTATTAAAATAAAGAAAACAACATTTTTACCGATATCTTACGTTTTAACGTAACGATTTTAATGAAACTTTGTATACATCACCTGTAGTACAATTGAAACAAGCGTGTAAAATTTCAACCTGATACAAGAAAAAGTTTTTGTAGGTTGATATAATGATTTATATTTTTTATTTTAATATTTAATTGGATTAATTTGCCATCGGCGTTTGAGGGGACAGTTCTTTTTTGTTCTACAACCATCTGCTTTAACTATAAATTTATCATTAACTTTTTTCTCAATATACAATACAATATTTATTGAAAGACGCTCACTTTAAAGATAATAAAAAGCTTTTCATTTAATTTTGGCTTAACTCCGCTACTAAAAATAGTTAGGTACTTATAATTTTGTCTCTTTTCTAACTCCACCATGTATAAGTAGTTATTACTGTGATTTTATAATTTATATTTAATGAAAAGCGTAAGGAACTTCGTTCCTATCGGGTGTCCCACGACACCACACGTATTTTTATTGTGTATCCATAATCATGGTTCAAATAGTCTATAATAAGTTCAATTAGTTATATATAGATAAAAGATAATAAATTTAAGTATAATTGTTATAAAGGAATATAACTTACGAATTTATTTACCTTCTACCGTGGGTGAAAGGTGTATCTTGATCCAAGTACATAAAGATGAAGTAAGCGATCACTAAAAACCATAGCCGGGTGTAAAATAACAGGTAAATGGTGAGTATGGGTCCCAGTACAGGGGCCAAGTAGAATGAAGATAACTGAATAAATACAGCAGCACTTTCCACATATTCTTTTAGTACACTTTTCTTCACAGAATTTGACCTGTTAACACAAAATTAAGTTAATTGGTCAAATAATTTGTATAGAATCACTTAAATAATATTTGATATGAATGAAATATTAACTTTTGACAGCGCGGGAAAATCGAAAAAATGTGGAGGGGAACCAATGAGAGCACTGGGTTTTGAATTTGAGAATGTGGGTGTGGGGCCAACAACGAAAATAAAAATCACTGGACCCATCCGTCCCAAAGACCTAGTGGCTTTATTTTTTCCCTCATATAGGTTGGCCAATCTGAGATCTGAGTGTCAAGAGTTAATACTAATTGTAAAAAGAGTACATTCACAAAATAAATTAAGATCGTTTCAATTTCATTTCAAATATATTTCCTTTGCGCAATCTTATTTTTAGAAAATTGATATTTTGAAATCTCTTGCTACACATTATATTAATTCTCATCTGACAGTTCATTAAGTGAGAAGATGAGAGGAAACAATGTGCCACAAAAATGGTAGACTTTTCTTTTATTTATTTTATCGAATTATTTAATCTTCATATGTTTCAATCAACTAGTACATACAGTAGTACATACAAATAGTACATACAGATAACAACATAGTACAGTAATATACAACATAGTAACAACAGAGTACATACAGAGCATAGTATACTAATAACAATTAATGTGTTGATATTATTTGTCTTAAATATTTTTCAGTTCTGTTGTTGACAATTCACTCTGTATAAATACGTGTAAATCAGTCTTAAATATGTACAGGAGAGTCCAATTAAATGACCATATTAAAGCGTTCACTATAAATATGATAATTACATAAATATAGTTTAATAAATTGGTCACTACAAACAAGTTCAATTAACTCTATGTTGAGGGCAAATAAAAAGAAGACACTACATCCTAACAAGTCCAATTATTATGAAAATATAATAATCCTTCTTATATATTGAACCATTTTTATAAAACTGTATATTCTACAATTATTAGACTTAAAAAAATACCTTTTTTCAAATTAAAAAAAAATTAGGAACTGAACGATTTTTTTATATTTAAAAGTCAAATAACTTTTGTAAATCCTGCATTTAGTAATAAAATAATATCTATATAATATTATATTGCTTCAATTGCAATAAATGGCAGAAAAAAACTAAATTATTTATATCCAAAGCATATAATATAAGTCTCTAAATATAATACTGTACTAAGAACTGTACTAAATTGTAACAATATGACAATGCAAACTACATACCTTTAGTTGCTCACAACCTTTCACCAAAAAACGAAGTGGGAAGCTAAGGTTATAGACTCCCTAGATATATTATGATCGAGATAAAGTTATCTTTCGTCAAATAACTAATACACAACAATAAATGAGTCTGTGCATGAGTAATGATCATATTGAGTGTCTATTGGAGATAGAGAGCGTTGACACTTTCGTCAAATAACTATTATAAAACAATGTATTAGTGTGCGTGATTACTGTTTACGAAGAGTCTATTGGAGTTGGGGAGCGTTCACCTTTTCGTCAAATAACTAATATAAAAGACAATGTATGAGTCTATGCGTAGGTACTGTTTATGCAGTGTCTATTGGAGATAAGGGCCTTTGACCGTTGTATACATAAATAAATTTATCATGGATAATATATACGTAAGTGCTAATAATACGACCTGCAGTATCTTAAGCATCAAAACATAGATTTTTTAAAGCGCTGGATTAGAAATATATTAAGGACAATATTTGGCAGGGGTGCCCATCCCCCCCTAAGCTCTATGACGCACCCCCCCTCAATTTTTAAGATATATGATAATACATACACATCTTCTTCGGTTTACGTTATGGTGGTAAAATATAAATACTTTACCTGATTTATATTTGTCAGTATTTATAAAGTACATTTTAGTCACAAATTGTTACATTTTAGAGTAAAATTAAATAGAAAATGAAATAAAACTCCTTTTTTTTTACTTAGACCTTACTATAGAACCTTAGATCTTATTGATTTTTTAACTTCGTTTCAAGATTTGTTAAGATAAAGTCACGAGTTTTGTATTATATGGGTATGGGTTCACGTTCACATACTATATGGGGATTGTTCTATTTTATATAAAACAAATCACAAGGACTAAAACACACAAACATAATAAAAAATTCATTATGAATACAAAAATTTTCATCATGTCTCGTACAAATTAAACTAAAACTACACCTGCCTACAAAATATTTAGGAAACTAATATTCAAACAATTTTTTCTTAGTGATGTAGATGTAATACATCTTTCCTGCAGACATTACCGTATTAAGTTAGAAAGCCTAATGTCCCATTGTAGACCTTAGCCTGTCTTTGCTTATTATTTTAACTCTGCTCATTGCTCGTTCAGGCGAACAGCTACCAGGGGCATTGAGAGGATTCCCGCCCCTGGTCAAGTTTGCATCTGGGGCCCTTTGGACAAATAACGGTGGCTGGTCCGGAGTCCTCCCCCGGAGAATTTTTTGAAAATTTATGTGCAAAAGATGAGTTTTAAGGATTTCTGAGGGCATGTTTGTCCTTATACGAAAAGATGTTTGGTGGGTCGAATTTTTAAATTTAACTGAGATGGGCTAAAAAAAAAATATTAAAAAAATAAAAATAATATTGAGTTGTTTTGTAGCTGGTGAGTTTCATTAAAAAACCTTCTTTTTAAACGTTGAATGTATATACATAATTTAAAAAATATATATTATCGCATCCACCTCCCCCCCCAAAAGTGGAAAACGCAGCTGCGTCATAACCCCCCTCTGAGGGCACCCCTGTATTTGGTTATAGTAAATATTGGTCAACAGTGGAACTACAGCACTATAAAAGAGCTACAGAACATTGCACAATACACTCTGATATTATTTTCATAGGAAAAATATGCAAATTAATTGAGTTACTATAAGTACAATAAAATAATAATTTTGTTAATAAATATTTGTGTTTGGTCAATTATAAATTAATAGAACCGATAGACATTAGATTAGCTAAGTGCATAACATTATAAACCATTATATTTATTATACTATACTAATTCAGCAAGAAAAATTTTTTCTACAGCTTCGTAGGTCCGATTTGACGGGTTGGTCTTTTAGAAGACGCAAAAGTTAGGGCTGAAAATTGAAGAGGGGTCGGAGCGNAGTGGAACTACAGCACTATAAAAGAGCTACAGAACATTGCACAATACACTCTGATATTATTTTCATAGGAAAAATATGCAAATTAATTGAGTTACTATAAGTACAATAAAATAATAATTTTGTTAATAAATATTTGTATTTGGTCAATTATAAATTAATAGAACCGATAGACATTAGATTAGCTAAGTGCATAACATTATAAACCATTATATTTGTATCTAATTTAGTAATTTCAGTAAAGCTATTTATTTTGATTACAAAATATTAAAAGTAAATAGTAAAAAGTAATAGTCATGATTATTTATTTTATTTAAAAAAATAATATAAATAAAAATAATCATGATTATAACTTCAATTAAATAAGAAATCCGAGATACGAGATTCTCTATCTAGAATTCTGTGGTATGTCAAAATTCTTTATCATCATCCTGTTGCTTCTATTTATCACTTTATCTCCCTCTTCTTGGTTCTTATACTTTTAGATAATCTAATTTTTCTACTGCTCTTTAAATTCAGTCCAATCACATTACGACACCAAATATTCGATGTGACATTAGATAAAAATGAATATAAACATAAATGTCTGATAAACCGAAAAAACAAATGGAATTTTATGAGTTTTGGTTCAGTACTCTTGACAACACCGAAATACTCTTTTGATATTTATTATCAGTAACAATAATTGCTGTATTGCTCTCGAGTTTTTAAATTTTCGAGTTAGTATTTTATAGGATTATAATTTTATTTATACGTTTTTGAAGAGTGTTCGATAATATATGTTCGTTGTATTGCGTCGAGTTTATACTAATTTTATTTAATCATTCTTAATTGGATTGAGTTTATTAATATACACAAATTATGTAATTATTCATTTGATTAGTTCTTTATAACTGTGTATTATATATTTGAAACTGCGACAATTCGGTTATAAAAATGTAAGTAATAATAATTAATATATTGTTTATTGTCACGAGACTTTTTGTGAGATGTGAATAGTTATTTATGAAACTAGCCAGCAAAATTGAATTTTACTGACAAGGTTTTACTGATTAATGAATACTCGAGTAAGAAATGTTTTTATTACTGCCTTGTTGCATACAATATTTTACTTATGGGCGGCAGAAAAATGAAACTGCTAAAATGCCATCTTCATTAATTAACTATGTTATGTATATTGTAGGTGGGTCCTTGTGTTATATTTATATTATTAAGATAATAAATAGTAAATAATAGTACATTACGCGGAAAGTAGCATTTTGCATGCGAGTGTGGAGTAATAAGTAGTAAAACCACACGAGCAATGCAAAATGCCGTTTTCGCGCGAGTTGCGTACCGTACTTTATCTACGATTATTAGATTTTAATAATAAATACAGAAAACAATAATAAACTTCCTGTATGTAAGTTCGTATTTCTCTTTTGATAAAGATGTCATTAATTGAATTTTGTGCCGAATTAATTATTTTCGTATTATTCTCCTCATATTCGTCGTAATCACTTAAACCACACTGATTTTCGCAAAAAAAAAATCTAAATAAACAGTTACTTTTATTAAAAAAACACGAAATTAGTTTGGTTAAATGTAAACAAACTCGCTAATCGTGCGTAAAGTTGAAGAATTCTTTTTCTTTACCAACCTAGGGCGGTAAAGAAGAGGGATTCTTCACATTTATGAGACGCGCATGCGCAATGAACACAAGTACGTAAAGAATCACTTTCCACGTATCTAAACAGAGATACTATGTTTATATAAGGTTTGTTCCAACCGCCAGTTCCGTATCAGTTTCGGATTAATCCGTGATTGTCCCTGATTGACATAATGTGCATGCGCGATCATTGACCGTTGGGAATTGATTTGTGATTTCGTTTTTGTTTGAACGCTCCTTTCTCGAACCAAACTGTTTGATGTGGTAGGTTTTAGCACTGTTATAAAAAAAAACTTGTTTTAGTAAACTCACGGCACACACGTATTTTTATTGATATAATCCTGAATGCTCTTTTGTTTTAAAAAACAAATATTAATCTTAGTCCTGTTAGAGAAAGAAATATTTCTGAAATAAATCGGATTCTTTCGATATTTGTTTGAAAATGGAANTTATTAATCTTATATGTACATACATTTTAATTTGGTTTATAAAAAAATTATATTGAATAGAATGGGGCTACACTGTTAAAATTTAAATTTTTTGATGGGATTCACAAAATCTACGACGCCATCTTATTTATTAGACTCTAGCAGCCTAAACCTACACTGTAGAATTTTAATTGTTGTACAAATATGTATTTGAAAATGGGACAAAACTGTTTTAACATATAAATTTTTGATGGGATTCACAAAATCTCCGACGCCATCTTATTTATTAGACTCTAGCTCTCTAGCTGCCAAACACTGTAGAATTTAAATTGTTGTACTATACTTCAAATATTTTTAACTTGTAAACATTTTTCGTCTAAATGTTAAAGATGCAAACACCCATCGACATAACCCTAACTAAAAGTGCTCTGTTACCTCTTAACTGGTCAGGTACTTTAATTACATTGACAATCGTAAAATTAGAATGTTTTTTCCTCTAAATCGAACAAAAACGTTTGTTATAAATTAAGTAAATTTTAATTTAAATAAAATTATAATTATTATTTACACTGGGAGACAGACAGAGAAAAATAGACTCCAGCGCCGGGACTTGAACTACGGGCCTCCTATATAGACATTTTTTGTTTATATAGATAGCTACAAAATCGTAAATAAATATAGTAAGGCAGCAAAATAGAATTTTACTGACGAGTGATCAGATTAGCTTCCGAGTCAGTGTTTCGGCGTGGACAGGCTACGAAAATTAACTGCCGGTAATCTAATCAATTGACGCAATGAATACACGAGGCAGAAATGTCGCCTTTTCTGTCATGTTGTATACAAAATTGTATTAACGGGTGGTAGGAATCGTAGGAAAATTTAACTGATAATATAACATAGTTAATAACTATGTTATGTGTTATATTAAGATTAAGATAACATATTAATATTAGCTATATTTAAGTGTTTATTAAAAAATAATCGAATAGGAACCTCTGGGATAATAGCAATAAAGTGAATATCAAGCAATCAGGCTGAATCAACAACAAAATACAATACACGCATTAAGGCTCTACCGCCCTCTGAGGTTAGGAAAAATAGTAAAATTCTAATAACTCTGGTTCTAAGCAAGATGAAGCTGCAGTGCCAGTGCAGCCAGTTACTCCGCTATAATTAAAAAGATCCGCTAAATTTAATTAAAGATCTACTATTCATTGAATTTATTAAACGCAGAATTAACAAGTATAAAAAAATCTATAAAAATAAAAATAAATGTTTATCCGAATGCTCTTATTTCTTCCTAAACCTTCATCCGATTGCGATGAAACTTTGGGTAATGGTTGGACGCATGGCCGGGAAGGTATCTGAGTTAGTAAAACTATGTTACAATATATAGGAACCCGGGCTGCGCCGGGTAAGTAAGTAATCCATTTATTGGAAATAAATTAAATACAAAAAAGTTTAGTTTTTTTTAAATCCTAATTTACATAGGTATTTCCAAATCAGGTGGTAGCTGTGGATAAGCTTCGCCGGGTAAAAGTAATTTTATAAATAAAATGTTTATTAATTATAAATTATTGCCAACATTATAACAATAAAAATGTTGCTGTCTAGGCAGTAGGTATAATTTTTCCTGATTCTATTGCCTAGGCAGTAAAATTTCATTTTGAGAACGAAATTAGTTTAATAATGCGTCATTTTACTGCCGAAAGTAGATAAAATTATTTATACTTTTTATTATAAACGTGTAATGATTGTGATTACAAAAGGTTATTGAAGGATATTCTTGTTTTATAATTTTTTTTTCGCTAAACAGTGATTTAGACTTACTTAGAATGGAAATTATAAGATTGTTTATTAAGGAAATTCGAGTTTCTAGTTATGTAAATAAAAGTAATCGTTGTCTAATTTTTACAGGTTGCGTTGTAAACTTAGCCCGATCATTTATATACATAAGTCAAATGCTCTTCATACCATCAAAGTATAACTTGATCTGTTAAATTATAATTCATTCACCTTTTTGAAGATTAAGCTAACAAAATTATTTCTTTATGCGTACAAATGTTATCTTTGAATCCAAAGTCTTGTACACTACAGTGTCTTTGAATACTTTCACCCGTACTTTTATCGATAAATAACAAGTAATTTAGGGATTGGTATAGCCGGTTGTTTAAAAATATTTGCATCTCACCCGAAAACAAATAAAAAACTTTAACACTGACAATGAGACTTTTTCACACTGATGATAGTATCGAGAATATATTGTATGCAACCGAATCCTCTTCCTCAAATGTAAAAGAAAAGGCTACAAAACACAATAGACTCGAGGTAAGGGGTCATTCGCCAAATTCGCGAATTGAAGTTCTCTATATAAATTGGTCATTCAATTCATAAACCCCTCTAAAACAAATACATAATAATAAGAAAACTAATTTTCACAATTAAAAGGAAATCCTAGTTTACTATTTAAAATGTATATTTACTATTTAAAATGTATATTTACTATTTAAAATGTATATTTACTATTTAAAATGTGTATATATATATGTATATTTATATGTATATTTATGCATATTTAAGTAGGTGTTCTACATAAAAAAAATCCAAGTATGCAAGTTCAACAAATTGCTCATTGACACAATTAACTTTATTACCATGTGTGCCCTATTTGTTTACGAATTCATTTTGCAAAACACAGCTTTTTAAAGTTTTTATATAGAAATCCAAAATTTTGCTTACATTACATTTGCACTTATTCACCAAGACGCATTTCAGATAATTACAATGGTAAAGTTTGAACGAACTTCATAATAAATATTCGTTGCTTTTCAAATGAGTCGTTTTAATTTTCCGCGCTAGAAAACTGACCACGTTGTCGGAGAGACTGACCGTTTACCCTGGATATTTCGATTGTTTCCGAACTCACCCTTATTAATAACTCCGACTGTCTTTGGACCACCACTGTCCTCTAGTCAAGGTTTCTATTCCGAACCTTGTACTCGATCTAAAAAAGAATTACCCCCACCTTGAATGACTGACTACAACCCAGCCAAATGGCTTTATGCCATTACTTGTAATTGATGTTAAAGAAGCCATCTTTACAATATTTAAAAAAAATGTGTTCCTCTACTGGAGGTCCGTTGATACTAAAAAA
>KZ651254.1:503828-518688 GCA_001010745.2 Gerris buenoi | reverse complement strand
TATGAAAACTTCCTCAAAAAATAACTATGATTTTTTCGTTGATCTTTGGAAGGAAACTAAATGTGTATATATTTGTACTCAGGGTCACTTTTATATTATCACATGATCGTTTTCATTAAAAAAATTAAATTCCTTACTTAACTTCCTTAACTTTAACTTTAACACCTAGTTTTTTTTTTTAATCAAAAACTTGAATTTTGGGACTTCACAACTAATTTCTTGTGCTGGGACTATTAAAAATTACATAACTGCAAAGCTCAACAATTTTGTAGTGTGTACTGTTTGAGACCAAGTGCGTTACAGAAATACCAAGCAAAGAAATGTATAAGGGTTAATCCTCGTGTTTCCCTACGAACCCTAAAAAAGAAAATCGAAACATCATAAGAAAGTCAAGAAGATATTCAGGCAAAAGAAAAAGATACATAATATGATCAAAAACTTTTCTATAAAACTTTTTTAGGACACTTAAGACATCAGCAAGGAGTCTCAGACATCCTGCCAACTATGAAAAAACACCCAATATTTGTGGTTGGACCACTTAGAATGACCTCATCAAAAAGTCCGCTTTAGTTCATTTTTTTCAATTTAGGTTTGAGATCGGTATCTAAAGAGAGTATTATGCATCAGTTACGTGGTACAAAAGGTACAGCAGTTGTAATCTATCCTGGTGGATCGGCAGAAGCAGCTAAGTCTGAACCTGGAAAATACAGAGTTGCAATTAAGAATAGAAAAGGATTCGTCAAGCTTGCAATGCAAACTGGGTTTGTATGCCTTTATGTTGTTTCAACTTTTATTTTATCTAGATTCTTTTGAAAATTATTAAAAGAAACGCGTTTTTCATACCTCCCACTTTCAAAGCACGGAGATACTTCGTACACGAAGAAATTAATTGGACCAATTTCATTCTGAGGTATAGAGCTTTATTATCTAGTTGCTGCAATTTTGTATTCAAACATAACATGTAGTTATTATAGATGAAGTTGATCCCTATTTTTTAAATATTTTTTTTATATTTTAAAAATATTTTAAACAATTTTTTAAATCCCTAAGGACCCATTAATAAATCGTTACTGAATAACATGTAGTTTTTATTGTTCCTCATTTTGTTGATTAACGAATTGTACACGACGGGGATCGATCTACTTGGTTATTATGCTATACATTTTAACCCAGTTCTTATGTTGATAAACTTCTATTTTTTTGTCAGAACAAATTTAGTTCCAGTGATAGCGTTTGGAGAGGTAGATCTATTTAATCATGAGATCCCGGCTGAAGGATCTATAGCAGAAAAGGTGCAGACATATATCAGGAAGAAAACCGGAGTAGCTTTAGGCAAGTGTTCAGGTCGAGGATTTCTTGGACTCCTGCCTTTAAGAAAACGAGTCACTACTGTTGGTCAGTCTTAAATAAATAAATATACGTAAATTTTTTCACTTTTAAGTTTTTGGTAATATTCATAATAAGGAAAGTTTAAATTTTAATTTAAATCAAATTATAATTATTATTAACAATGGTAGACAGACTGAGAAAAATAGACTCCAGTGCCGGGACTTGAACCAAGGGCCTTTATATTTCCAGTATAGCGCTCTAACAACTAGTCTAGGAGTAATTGGTAGCGGCCTACCAACTAGGAGTCTATTTTTTTCTCTGTCTGCCTCCCATTGTTAATAATAATTATACTTTGATTTAAATATATTTTTTTAAGTCCGATTAACTTCCACAAATCACATTAAGATAAAAAAAAAATATTTATTTTAAGCAATCAAATGGTCAAAAGTGTTTTTTGAATGCTTAATTTATAAGTACATTTCAACAGTTTATTGCACCTATGTAGGTAGTTTTCATTACAAATCACCTGAGCTGATTTGTATATTATTAGTCCTCATTAAAAATCAAAGGAAATAAAAAGCTAAAAAAAATAACATAACTTCTTGAAGCCTATCTTTCACTCAATGAAGGAAGTATTTCAATTAACTTGCATACAGTGAGTGTTTTTAAAGAGAACAAAATAACTCTATTTAGGAAAGGTTGTTTGCACATTATATTATTTTATTTATAGCGCTGAACTAACTTTTATTATTATGTTTTCAATCGCAGTTGGAAAACCTTTGATCGTGAAGAAAAATGAGAACCCAACTATTGAAGAAATTGACAAACTCCACAGCGAATTTCTGGAGAGCCTTGTTTCACTGTTTGAACAACATAAAGAAAAATATATTACCGATCCTGGATCTACTTTCTTATCGATCGAAGACTGATAGCTACATCATGTACAAAGTTTCACTTTTATACCAATTAGTACAGTTAAGTTTATAATTAGTTTGAATCTAGTTACTAAACTCCACATTATAGTCTAATGATGAAGAACTTGTAAATTTTACTTTACACCCTGTGATGCTGAAATTATAATAAATATCTGAAGTAGGTTTTAGTACCTATTTCAGAATAGTGATAAATTTGGTTTTTATAAAACAATAGTTTATCTAAAATTTATTTATGTGGTGAATGCATTTTTTTCGATATCTCTTCTGATAAAACAATCCCTTGTTACAGAACGTTAATCGATAATGTTTACTATTGATAAATACAAAGAAACAGTCTCTCCAAGGAAGATTTGTTTATTTATCAAAGCAGCTTTCAGCTTTTATAAAGCTATCATCAGTGTCTATGAACAAACACTAAGTTTAAAACTTACTAACATATAAATAAGCTGTAATTAAACGAAAACGAATAAAATTTAATAACAAAACCTACAAAAATAAAAGATGAATATATAATAACTAATAAGCTAAGAAAGAAATAAAAAAGAAAGCTGCTTTGACAAATAAACAAATATTCCGTGGAGAGACTGTTTCTTTGTATTTATTAAGATGACTTCCAACAACGTTCTTATTTCTCAAGTTTTTTATTGAGGTGCTTAGTTTTATTTTACTTATGACCAAATTTAATATTGTATATCTTCTGTAGATAATTTTAAATTTAAGGCATTTCTCAGCATTGTTTCATTAGGATGGAGATAAAAATATAAAAAATGAATAAATTATAAATTAAGCACTAACTAAAACATAAAACGGATTTTATATTTGTACTATTTTTACAGCTGGTATAAATAACTAAACAATAAAAAAAGCTTAAATTTAAAAATAATATAATTTTTTATAAACTAAAAAAAAAAGAAAAGAAAAATGTTCTTTTTTTGTATAAAGTTATTAATACTAAATAAAACAATCGAGACAGGTCAATGATTTTTAAATAATTTTCGGTAACAAATTTAACAGATAGAAGTTTAATACTCAATATTAATTTTATTTTATTTTTATTTTTTATTTTGGTTGAAGCAATAAGCCTCAGGGAAGAAAAAATATATTTATAAATCAGTATAGTGTGAGAAAAATCGGAAAAACTACCTCTCTTACATACACGTAGTACATATTTATTATGGAAATATTCGCAGATTACTCACCCACAGGCATTTTAATTATGACTTTCATGATTTTCCGTAATTTTCTTCTAAAATTAATTTATCTTTTTCTTTAGGGATAAACCTTTATCGAAACCAAATGTTTTGATAATTCAAAGCTCCACACTCGTGCACAGACAAAAGACGTTCTTTAAAAACTTTTTCTNTTTTTTTTTTTTTTTTTTTTTAGTAAAAACGTCTCTCACAATACATTTTATTTATAAAATAAGTTAAAAAAAAATACAAATTAAATTATTAATACAAATAAATAAATATCAAGGCTTAAAGTGGAATAATTAGTTAAATAATACATTTTTATAGAGAAATCATTAATTTGAACGAGGTACTTAAATTTAAAAAGTATACATTATATACATATTTTAAGTTTATTACATACCTATTTTGTTAAGTAATAATTTAAATAGCTATACTTATGGACTATCGACTTCGTAGGGACTTATTCCCTTTTTTTTACAAAGTAATAATATTACATTTATGTGTAAATGTGTTAGAAGACACTCAACAAATATTTATTGAATTGTAACTTCGACTAGTATATAAATTAAATATACGTATGTACTGTACATGTACATACATACGCACGTACATACATATAAATATATTCTATTTTTCTCACTAATGATTTTCAGGTTTGATTACTTATTATTAGAAATTAGTTATTTTCTCATTTGATGCTATAGATCTTTGGCTTGTGAGAAAAAATAAATATTACATTTTATTACAAGTATTACATACTTATTACAAGTAATTAATTAAAACGTCGTGGACATGTTCCAAACAATTGATTGTAAGGAGGAGGTGGTGCAAACGGATCAGCTGTTGTTGTCGGACACATAATTGTATTTCTAATAAGTGGTTCATGCGTTGTGCGCGTGACAACAGATAAATTCAAATTATCAAAGTCTCTTCGGTTGGAACGAATGCGTCGTTTCTGACAACGCCAGTAAAGAGAATACAGTCCTACAGAGGTGTAAGCTACAAAAGCTCCTAATAAAAAACCGGTGAAAAATATAATTACAATTATCCAACTCGAATAATGATTATTAAGTTTAGTTACATTTGATGCCGTCGTTGGTTTAACAGTAGTTGTCGATGTTTTATTTATTACAGGTGATGGATATTTATTGGCTATTTCAGTTATAGCTGGTTTTAAGATAGGTTTATCTAATAATTTGGGATTTATTATAATTCTTTGGAATTTTTCGTGGACTTTAATACCATGATTGATTTGAATTGTACTGGGTAATAATGATTTAGATTTGTTGTAAGATGAACAATCCACTCCGTAAAGACGTATTCCATTATTTCTTAGCTCTTCTGTTAATGCAGTATAACGATCACATTTTATATCATTCCTGTAACAGTAAAACACAAATTATATAAAAAACAGAGGGGAGAAACAATATAAAGAAGGTTCTTGGTAGATTGTTACTCCTCTTATAAAAACAAGTGGGATATCCTTTGTTCTAAAGTACATTGGACTAAACATTCCTTTGTCATAATAGTAGTTATTTAGTCATTCATTTATATTCCAAAAAAAACATAGGAGAGTAACAATCTATGAAGAAGTAACATTTCTCCATATAAATCTGGAAATTGGTTGATTTATTGAGTAGAACAAACGGTTTTTTAAATGACTGATTATTGCATTGATGTCAGAAATCTGTACAAGTTTCAGTTTTCTAAGTAGTCCGGAAGAGGGTCAAAGTAGATCCCGCACAGACATTTAAGATAACAATGGAGAGTGGACTTTCGTGTCCCCTTGATACTTGTATTGCCTTTGTTAACCAACGTTTGACAACCTCTTTCTTTTCATTTTGTGAAATATAATAATTTTTAATAATATATATTTGTAATTATTACCCGGAAAGGTAAATTTGAGCGAGATTTGATAAATTCTGAACAGATGCCGTTGAAAGTTGGATAAGCTGGTTGCTGGATAAGTCAATCATTCTTAGCGATTGCATCTTGAAGAGCGCCTTCGGTGGCAAGTATCCGAGATAAGTGTTCTTTAAGTACAAACTCTGAAATAGAAGCAATAGTTATATAAGTCAACGTAAGCAATTATAGGAGTAACGTATACGTACATGGTAGGCAAAGTATGTTTTATAAGTCAAACAATGTATATCATGATCTTTATAGGCTCTTTCATTCTTTGAGATATCATAAGTTAAGATATAATCTTAACCAAATTTTGTACAAAAAATTGTCATTCCTCTGGCGAAAATATTGACAGTTTGGCAGTTTCATCTCCTTGAACGAACAAATTGTCAAGATGTTGGCCAATTTTAATTAGACATTTTCAGAAACTATTAATGCTAGTATCACAAATTTTGCTGCAATGAATTTTATTGCAAACAATTTTCTTTAAATTTTTATGGTTGTTATATCTCCCAATATAAATAAACAAGAATCATGAAATTAAAAAAAATATATATATTTATGACATAAATCAGTTCAATAAGGGAATTTTGCAATTTGACTATTAAATTTCAAATGGCAGCCATATACGTGTTTATAAGCCAAGTCCCCTTACTCACATTTTCACCACTATATCTTTTATATAATCGAGTAGTGTCCTGACGACGACAACTCACCTCTAAATGATTTATAACGTTAAAAATTGATGCGCCATAATGAACCCGGGGCTCCTGGGTGAAAGCCAGATACTTAACCAATTGCGCCATACCTATATAACGAATATCGGAGCACAAAACTTCTTATTTAAATGTTTTAATTTTAATTATAACTGCATAAAACTTACTATTTAAACAGTAAATATCTCTTTAAATATCTATTTCAATTATAACTAATTATCTCTCAGCTCTTTTTCTAAACCATATTTATTATTCTGCCCGTTACCGCGGGCCTAACGGCTAGTCTTATATAAACGATGAAAGCTGGAATGTCTAAACTTGATATAAGTACAGTAGAGCGTCGATTATCCGAACTAATGTTTTTTGGGGTGGTTCGGATAATCAAAAATTCGGATAATCGAAATTCTCTAAAATTTAAAAGGGAAGATGTAAAAATAAACAACCTAAATGTTTTTACAAAAAGGATCTTTTTTTAATTTATCTAGTTGGTAGTGTAAAACGATGTAAGTTGTATCACCTAAGATTAATTTGGCATAAAGAAGGTTGTAATACTCTTCTGCTTAATTTTTGATAGCTAATGCCTGACCCGTTTCACCTTTCCTCAGCCGCGTAATAATTTCCATTTTATCGTTTAATGAAAGCACTACTCGTTTCCTTTTTCTCAGCATGTTAAAAGTTTTACTTAAAATATCTGACCACTAACTAATTTAATGTGTATCTCAGAATGAAGAACTTGAAACTGAGAGCATTGACATACCCAACCAACAGAATAGAAAGGTATTAAGTGGAAAAATGCTGCAAATGATTCCAAAAATTGCATAGACATACAAAAGTTAGTTTTTAGTAAACAAATGTTAATGTCTGCCCTGTCAAACTGAATTCATTGAAATCTGTTATCCCTTTATCTTTAAGCTAACACCGCTCTTTCTAGGAATTATTTAGCGGTGGTTTTTGATTTTTGATTTTTGATTTTTTTTTTTTTTTTTTTCTGTGAAATCAGTTCGGATAATTGAACGTTCGGATAACTGACGTTCGGATAATCGACGCTTTACTGTAGTTGAATTATTGATTTAGACCTTCACTAAGCAAGGTTGTTTATGATCCGACATTTTAATTCTAAATAGCAGATTTTCTTAATCTATATTTGGGATTGTAATTTCTTGATTTAGGGTCTTGGAATTCGGAAATTAGTTAGCCTGTATAATATATAGCCTTATACGGGCTGTATAAAGGCAGCCCCCCCTCACTTATCGTTTCATGACTATATCTAATTGTATTGAATAGTCAAAAACTTGATACATTCTTTTATTGTTTTTGTTCACTAAGCAAGGTTTTTTGTGAAACGCCATTTAAATTAAAAATGAACTTCGTTCCAAAAACAATAATGCTTTTAAGTCACCTAAACACCATTTATTTTTGGAAACTGAAGACGCTAGAATCTAATTTAAGATAGGCTGTATATTATATTAATTATATTATGGATATCTTTATAACCATTTAAACTAGAATCTTAGAATTTGAAAATCAATCATTTATTGCAAAATATGTCAAAATTGAGCTTACCTCTAGTGAAGACGAGACTAAGAAGGGCTCAGGTAATGTTCGAAGTGGATTAGAACTTAAGTCAAGTCTTCTCAGTGTCAGAATCCGTTCGAACGTCCTAGGATCTAGCTGGTAGAGGTGGTTGTAGCTAAGATCTAATATCTCTAGAACATTCATCCCTTCAAAAGCAGCATGATCAATGGTGCTTAATGAATTACGATTTAAATCCAATCGCTGAATATCCACCATTTTTAAGTCCTACAAAAGTACAAAATTGAATAGACGTGCAAATAAGTGGAATGACGGTCTGTTTCTACGAGTTGACAGTAAATCCAATAATTAATTTTATTTAATAATTTAAATGATTTAGGATATAAAATAATAAGATCCCTCTTGTTACAAGCAAGGAGGAAAAGATCACTCGTAACCTTGTGCTATGTTTATGCCTTTATGGCCAAATAAAGACTTCCGATCCTGATGGATTTTATTCTAAAGATGTTTCCTTGGTCGGCCATCCAGAAACCTTTCTCGTCATATCGTTGATCTAGAAAGAGATTTTAAACTCGTAGCTTATCTCTAAGCTTGTTGCATGCGGGATGGAAGCATTGTGATCATTCTTTAGAAGGAAATTCTTTTATCCCGCAAAATTCCAATACAGTAATCCGTTTCAGAAATTAGAAAACTGTCTATGGGTTTATTTAAAAATTTTGCGAACCAATATATTTTAAAAATTACTCCATTCACACACAATTCCATTTGGGGGTAAGTCATTATTAGTCCATTTTTAATCCTATATAAGTTTCAACCTTCTAATGTTATTTTTATCAACACCAATCAATATCTTTAAAAGTGCTCATCTGATTTTTAAGAAGTTTGGATAGAATGTCAAATGTAACCAATAATCAAACCAAAATCATATATAAATTAGACAATGCTGATTTGTAAAAGCATGATATCATTTAAGTATAGGTACTAGGACGTGAGGAAGCTATGTTCCTCACTAGATACCTACATACCACAAATATTTTCGTCTAAAACTTTTTTTTATTTTTCTTTAATGTAAAAACCCCTTCACATTCTTCTGAAGCCTTTTCCGTTGAACAAATTTGATCGTTATTAATCTTTAAATGAACATTAAAACATTTTTTTTACTATAAAGCTGTGATTAAACTTACTGAGAAAGCGTAATTTTTAAGGAAGTGTATGGAGTTATTAGTCAACTGTAGCCATTGTACTGAAGTGGGTACATCTAAATCAATACTGATTAGTCCTTTATTGACGCAGCCCACGTAGCGATATTCATCTTGCATGTGACAGTTGCAGTACTCTGGACAGTGTATACTGAATACGCTCCTAACTAACACTACCCAACTATAACAAAAATAAAAACATTAAACTGTAATATACTAGTACAAGAAGGGATGACTATAATCAATCAATGTATTTTAAACAAAGCATGTATATATTTTAGATTTAGACAGCGTTAGCTCTCCTATCAATGAAGCACGAATTAAACAGCTTTGGGGCGTGGTCACAAATTGGATGGTGATCAGTGACCACAGATATGAATTCAATCCCCGTACCAGAGCACCCTCACTCGTTGCTCACCCAGCACCACCTATAAATTGATAGCTGCTTATGGTTAGAGGCTTCTATCAATGAAGCATGAGTTAAACAGCAAAATGGGGCGTGGTCACAAATTAGATGGTAATCACATATCTGGCAATTCCCGAACCAGAGCCCCTCACTCGTTGTTCACCCAGCACCCCCATATAAATTGATAGCTGCTTATGGTTACTGGCGGCTAAGTGGTTACGTTACGTACGTCAATTGTAAGGTTTCTTCAGCTGATGGGGTGTCACACTAACCCTTTATTATCCATTATTGTATCCATTATTTGTAGGACCTCGTTAAACCGGACGAATTCAGGCACAAAATCCGGATTAGCACGAGGGTTTTTAAAGAAATAACTTAAAATACTTTATAAAACATTTTATATATAGATACTGTATTTATATTTACATAAATATGAGCAAGAACGTAAATATATGTAATTACACATGCCAGTAAATAAACATACATATGAAAATTCCTATCAGTTTCCAACAGTTAGCTATACTGAACCCTACATATTTTTAATTTTCATTGTGTTTTCCAAGTTGTCATTGGGTACAGGGTCAGCGACAATGTTCGCAAGAAGTAGTGATATGGAATATCATTTTTATTGTTGCAAATTTGTATTCTCTATGGAGAATCGTTTGTATTATCGCGAGTCCGGGTTAACGGGGTCCTACTGTAGTTGAATGGCTCCTTCACAGACCAAGATTCTCCATCAGCTGTTACGTCACAATGTTAGTATTACAAATTATCTTGGCATCAAACCTCTATAAAATATATATCTATTTAATACTAATTTATATTCCAAAATATATTTGCACTAGGAATTATCACAGGCACTAAATGAATGTATATGTCTGGTTATAAATAAAGGCAATAATAATAATTAATAATAGAGCCAAGTTGTTTAAAATGGTTTGATTGAAAATACAATAAAATATAAAACTTACATAATTAAAAACCTCATGAGGAATCATGTAAATTCAAAGAAGAAGGTATAATTAGGTTATCCAAAATAGTATATGTCTTGTTTGATCAGCTGTTCACTTATTCACTTTTCACGATACGTACATACTTTAGCTGTACCAATGACAATGAATACAATTTTACACTTAATATGAATTTTTTTTAGTTTTCTTTTTAAATTTTCACTTTTTTAAATCAACACGAAAAAAAAACGAACTTCTATCGCATAAATTATTGAAACAGATATTTCAATTAATAGTTCAAATGAAGAATAACTATAACAAACTGCGATAAATGATTATTCCAAGCAAACAGTTAAAATTTACAGTAAACCAATCAAATTTAAGCTATAAGTTAATAAGTTAGCTCTAAAATAGACTTAAAACTGCAGTAATGAGTTCTTAAATGAATGTTATAACAACTGATAAACACAAACTATAAAACTAAACTGTGTAAAATAATCAATATGAAAAATTATCTTTAAAAAAAAAAAAAAATCGCTTGTTTACTTATCTTATCAATGTTATTTTTTCCTACCCAATCATTTATGAATCAAAAGAACCTTATCAGAAATCTAATGGGAAACATTTGTTAAACAACCACTTCTTTAATGCTATCGTAATCTTTTATGGTGTAGATTAAAAAAAGTATGTCTATATGCACTTTTTATTTGTTTATGGAGAGACATTAATTTCTGTCTTTCTTTATAAAAATTATTGTTTAAGCACGTAACGTAAAAAGAAAATAATCGTATAACTTGCTCACTGTATCGGCACAGACTGACTCTTCAAACACACACGTATCGCATTCAAAAGTGAAGAACAAACATAAAATGAAAAAAAAGTGGGGAATATAGCTGACATTACTTATAAAGCATTTACAAATTAACTCGACCAACATAAAATACATTTCTAAATAAACTTTATAAATCAGATTGTCACAAACTCACTATATACATATATTAAGGTTTATTGTAATTTTATCGGTACGCGATAAGACTATGATGATTTAATTTCATTGAAAATTATTTATAAAAAATGATGACATTTTTATCAACTCATAAAATGTATAAAAGCATAGGTGATATAGGTGTTTCAATAATATCGAGGATTTAAAGATTTAGATTACATTATATATTATCTAAAAGCCCCCATACACAGTCAAAATGTTTGCGCAATCATCATGTTTACACAAATATTTTAAAGGAGTATGGGGCTGTTTGATGTTTGTGCGAACATGATGTTTGACGTGTATGGCCTAAATTTGCCCGACATTAGGTTTGCGCAAAATGTTTGATCGTGTATGGGGGCCTTAAGATAATCTATCCCTTATACAAATCTACTTTTATTTTATCATCATTTAGATGGGGTCATAACTAGCCATAATTATATATTTGGTCCCATGGTAATTTTAACCTTCTGCACGGACAGGATTTTTTTAATAACATCTATATCTTTAAAAGTATTCATGTAATTTTTAAACAAATTTGGATGGTTTGTCAAAATAAGCTTTAATTAATTGTAACCCTCTAGACATAATTATTATTGAATACAAACATGTGAGACCTAAGTGAGAATCAAAACAGGTCCAAATAGAAAGGGGGAAAAATAATTCCCATTGGACTGCACACAATTAATATTGAATACAATCAAGTTAGATCCAACTTTTTTTTTTTTTTCTGTAAACCAATCAAATTTAAGCTATAAGTTAATAAGTTAGCTCTAAAATAGACTTAAAACTGCAGTAATGAGTTCTTAAATGAATGTTATAACAACTGATAAACACAAACTATAAAACTAAACTGTGTAAAATAATCAATATGAAAAATTATCTTTAAAAAAAAAAATCGCTTGTTTGCTTATCTTATCAATGTTATTTTTTCCTACCCAATCATTTATGAATTAAAAGAACCTTATCAGAAATCTAATGGGAAACATTTGTTAAACAACCACTTCTTTAATGCTATCGTAATCTTTTATGGTGTAGATTAAAAAAAAGTATGTCTATATGCACTTTTTATTTGTTTATGGAGAGACATTAATTTCTGTCTTTCTTTATAAAAATTATTGTTTAAGCACGTAACGTAAAAAGAAAATAATCGTATAACTTGCTCACTGTATCGGCACAGACTGACTCTTCAAACACACACGTATCGCATTCAAAAGTGAAGAACAAACATAAAATGAAAAAAAGTGGGGAATATAGCTGACATTACTTATAAAGCATTTACAAATTAACTCGACCAACATAAAATACATTTCTAAATAAACTTTATAAATCAGATTGTCACAAACTCACTATATACATATATTAAGGTTTATTGTAATTTTATCGGTACGCGATAAGACTCTGATGATTTAATTTCATTGAAAATTATTTATAAAAAATGATGACATTTTTATCAACTCATAAAATGTATAAAAGCATAGGTGATATAGGTGTTTCAATAATATCGAGGATTTAAAGATTTAGATNGGGGGGGGGGGGGGAATATGGGGCCCTTCAAGCAGGGTTGCTAAGGAAATACAAAATATCCCTACACTATTTTTATAAAACAGTTTTTTTTTATATTTCTTATTGAACTATTCTTTTCTGTTTAATAATACCTAATTTATAATATCATTTATGAAGGAATTATATATAAGTTCATAGGAACAACTATTGTATTTAAACAGTTGAATCCTTACTTTTGGTTATTTTAATAAATCTTTAGAACTTGATTTAGTACTTTCTAAAGTAAATTTCTCCAGTTGTTCATCATAATAAAGTTCTAATAATGTATATCTGTATCTATATTTTAAAGGTAAATAATTCAGGTCTATAAAGGCAATGATTCTTATGTGAAATAAGTAAATCAACCTTAAAAAATGTATTTACCCAACAACTAGAGGATAAATGTGCCAAACTAATTGGCAGACAGTATCTTATGTACCTCATTTTATCGGTGGTCTTTTAAGAGACGTTAAAACATGTAAATTAAAACCAAAGAGCAAAATTGGTTGTGTAAATTCTATAAAAAGAATACTGCACTGACCATGCATCAGATCATGAAATGTATTTATAAAACTTACGTTTTTAATTGATTTTTTTAGTGACCATAGTAATCTGGTGAGATGTATGTGTAAAGGTTTTTGTTAAGTATCATTTTTATTCTGCTTTCTTCTTCTTCTAGTGCCATTTTTTAAGGCGAGAGAAATAACATTTAAGAAACAAAAGAGAATTAGAAAGATTGATAAAAAAAAGAAATAAAAAAAAAATATATATCAAAAGAATACATTAAAATAATAATAAGAGCCAAGATATTATATTAATTTATCTTGAGACGAATATAATAGTAAAATAAATCAAAATCATAAAGTATAAATGAATGAAATTAACGATGAAAGGAGAAGCATTTAAAAAGATTGATGCCGTAAAAGAAATTTAAGAAAGTGAATGCGTAAATTAAAAAGAAAAGAAGAAAGACAAAAGACAAATTTACTGATTAGTCTAAATTGCTTCCTTTTTACGGAGGACAAGAGATAAGGCTTTGAAATCGTAAAAAACGTAGCTTGAATACTTTTAGTTTAATTTTTGTCTTAGAATAAGATTTCTGAGAAACCTTAATTAAGTAAGAAATATAATTTCTTTTTATTATTTACTCTCATTTATAATTTGATTGTGGAAGATAAGAAGCCCGTAACATGAATTTATTCCAGTATAGATAAATAATATTTCATATTTACTTACCGGAACCGTGGTTAGAAAAATGTACGTGGATGATTATAGTTTACGTAAGCTCCAATTTAATTCTGTAGGGGTCTTGTGCAAGATAAGCGCCCCTATACACGGTCAAAATGTTTGCGTGAACAATGTGTTTGCGCAAACATTTTGACCATGTATGGGGCTGTTTGAGGTTCGCGCAAACATGATTTTTGACGTGTACATGGCCTGGTTTGACCAAACATCATGTTTGCCCAAATGAGTGGTCGAGTACGGGGACCATTATACAATACATTGCTGTTTTGGGAGCTGATCTAGAGAATCTAGACCGCACATTTGTATGGAACTTTTTTAATTTTAAATAATAGGTAATTGCAAGCCAATTATTTCTATATCTGTATTTAAAATAATAATACATAAAGGTTAAAAAGAAAATTGATATAAGAAAATAATCAAATGGTAATGAACAAGACTTAATATTTTGGGATTGAAGTACGATGGTTCGACTTCAGCTTAAAGATATTATTTTCTCGTTCTTCAATGTGAGCGTAATATTTACCAATGTCGATGTCTTTAAATTTATAAATTATGAGTAATAACAGTGATTCAGTTATATCCCCAAAATGCTTTCTAACGTATAGTTAGGAAACGTCTTATTAAGAGTGTCTATGCTTTAGGATACAATTTTTACTGGAAAGCCTTTTATTTTGGGGATTTCGTGATTATGATGGTTGTTGCTGAGAAAGACAATGAACTAGAGCTATAAATGGTTCACATATCTCTATTGTCACTAAGTAAGAGATAAAATCAAATAGAGAAATCAGAGACACAGGTTATTGACGTCGCTTTGGATTGTGTTATCCTTGGGGTGATATATGTCACGTGTCGAATCAGTTCTTGCTCATTTTCCCCCTTTTTCTCTTACAACAAAAAAACCCTCATATATATATATATA
>KZ651254.1:488602-500977 GCA_001010745.2 Gerris buenoi | reverse complement strand
TTTAAAAAAAAAAAAAAAAAAAATGGGTTAAAAATTTTCCTGTATTTGGAGAACGACCCATATAATATTAATATTCACATTCCTCAGTTAATCATTAAATAAACAAACCAAAATATTTATTAATAATTATCATATTGGGTAACTACAAACAACCAACTTAAGTGGTGGAAACCGGCCATTATTAAATATATTGCTTTGTCTGTAAACTTTTTTGAAAAAGTTTACAAAGTATTACAAATAAGACAATAAAGGAGAATTGACTGTGAAGGGCACACGTCCATTGAAATTATTTCCTAAAGGATTCCTAAAACATGCAATTCGATAAAGCAATGGGGAAATAGCTTTTTAGAATTTCAGATATGTTCGTCATACTATGGTAAGATAAAAAATTTATTTTTCCCCTTTTACATTCGTTTACCATATTAGAATAAATACATTATTTTAAAAGTCGTGACGAAAATTTTAAATTAGCCTGAGGGCTAATTCAACAGCNAATTAAAATATTGAAATCAAATAATTTTAGTCCTTGTTTGAATATTTAATTATTACTTCTTTATATTGTTACTCCTCTATGTGTTTTTTAGAATGAAAATGACTTTGGCTAAATACCTATGCATTAAGAAAAAGGGATTTTTAGTCCAATGTACTTTGGGACTAAGGAATATACTACTGCTGTTTTGATAAATGGAGAAACAATTTAAAGAATTGTTAATTATTTTAAAGTTCTTCACCGTTTGCAATGCTATTTTTTGCAGCACCGTCTAACTTTAGGCAAACATTCATTCCAAGAGCTGCTGCAACCCCTTCAATTGTATTTTATATTAATTTAATAATTAATTTAGAATTTTCTTTGCTTCCTTTGATACAATATAAGCTAAATTTTATCGGCGAATCAATTATATTAACATCTTTCTTACACCCAGTTACGACTTCTACTTTTAATAATCTGAATTATAGCCCCCCTCTCCTATCTAGAACATATTCGAGGTGCGCCACTAGTACCAAAAATCAATTGATACTGGTAATGAACTAATTAGTCAAGGGTGTTTTTTGGAAGAACAACTTTAGTTAACTAATGTTTGAGTCAGTTTCGAAGGCCTTCCTCTATCTTTCCCGCTATTCCTTGTTAGCTCGTGGATTATCAGACATTCTGAGCTGGACTAGATAGACTATCAGACTTTATACAAAAAGGTGTAGACAGTGGCAGGCTTGTTGCAAACTGTAGTAGAACTGTACTCTCCTCCCAGACATGTTATAAAGCTATTTAAAAGTAGCCTGAGGGCTAATTCAACAGCCTGGGTGAATATTATTTAAGAAAGAAAAACTTGATTCAATAAAATTGTCTGAGGACAGGATTTACTCCTTTGGTAGTATGACATGGTAGTCTATAAGTAAATAGTCTATAATGGCATAATTTGTTATGAACTGAAAACTGAATATCTCTGTCAATTCTCAACTGATAATGGGGATTAAAGGCTAATTTTTCTTCTAAAATAATACAATTTTAATTTTAGAAAAAATACAAAACATTATATTATATTGCGTTTAAAGGCCCCCATACACGGTCAAAATGTTCGCGCAAACATTTTGACCGTGTATGGGGCTGTTTGATGTTTGCGCAAACATCATGTTTGACGTTTATAGCCTAAGTTTTCCCGACATCAATTTGCGCAAATTTTTTGATTGTGTATGGGGGCCTTAAGATTATAAAGTTGGAGAAGATAAGACAAGGAAACTTTGGGACGATTTAGACCATGATAAAAACTACGCACAAATACAAGCTAAGTTGCCATTTACGTTTTATCTCTGTCTTCAAAAATAAAAGAGATAACAGGATGAGGCACGTTATCGTGACCAACCCTGTATAGGTGGGAATACCTAAATATTTTTAGGCGTTATCTGTAAGTTATGGAGAACAACAAATATGAACTGCATATAAAAGAGATTTTATCTTTTCTTTTAAAATAATTCTAAATAAGATATAATAAAAACTTCATGGTTGTCACAGCTGTGATAAAGAGATGCATATGTCATCAGTTAAGAAAGTCGTTATCAGAGTCAGGATATTTTTAGATACCTTGGTCACATTTTTAATAATATATCTTTATATATATAGAAGTAGCAGATAAGCTTATCCTTTAAATTTTTTAATTATAATAATATTATACCGTAATCAAATATTTAAATTTTTATCAAAATACTTTTTAATTATTTTGATAAAAATACTTTTTAATACTAATTTTTATACACGGTATTTTTCTAATAAATCACCGGATTAATTTAATTTTATTATTCTATATTCTAATGGAAAATTAATTATATCCTTAAATCATGAGCATATTTTCACATTAAAAAAATCTGTAGTTTTTTGTTTAAATTAATAATACATTTATTTCCCTATTGTCACTTAACATTTCCCTGGATGTAATGGATTTCCTGAAATTTCCAAATTAAATGGAATGCGAATGGTTATTAATGGTATGTAAACCTGAATAGCATCAGTTAGATACCTGTTTAACATAATCGTGTCAAAATGTACGTGACCTCATCGCTTACATCCATCATTCTGATACCATCATCAACCCATCTAATAAATTAACCTTATAACATATTCTCAAAATAGCAACTCCAAGATGGATTACTGGTTAGAACAACTTAAAATAATTAATAAGTGTAATAATTGAAATACTAGTAAATTAATAAAATTGATTCTATTAAAATAAATTATTACCTACTAAGTACAAGTAGGAAGAGTTGACGGATATTAAAGGTGTAAGGAAAAATAATTTTCTTAAATAAGAAACACCATTATTTCTTGTTGAATCGTTTTGACTCAATTCAGAGTCATCCTCAGTCAATATATTTTTATACTTGCCATATATGAAGTTGGAGGGCGTCAACGCCCTTTTTTATATGGAGGCTCTTTATAGTGTTTCTTATTTAAGAAAATTATTTTTCCTTACACCTTTAATTCCGTCAACTCTTCCTACTTGTACTCAGAATAAGATGTACCTATTAAATTATTAATAATTAAATTAATTAATTCATCAATAAATTATTACACTTTATCAGCGTATACTTTCCATATCTAGTGTGCTAAAACATTCTAGCATAATAATTACAAGACTTGAAAGTTTTTCAAAAAGTTGTTCATCAAATATCAATTAAAATATTGAAATCAAATAATTTTAGTCCTTGTTTGAATATTTAATTATTACTTCTTTATATTGTTACTCCTCTATGTGTTTTTTAGAATGAAAATGACTTTGGCTAAATACCTATGCATTAAGAAAAAGGGATTTTTAGTCCAATGTACTTTGGGACTAAGGAATATACTACTGCTGTTTTGATAAATGGAGAAACAATTTAAAGAATTGTTAATTATTTTAAAGTTCTTCACCGTTTGCAATGCTATTTTTTGCAGCACCGTCTAACTTTAGGCAAACATTCATTCCAAGAGCTGCTGCAACCCCTTCAATTGTATTTTATATTAATTTAATAATTAATGTAGAATTTTCTTTGCTTCCTTTGATACAATATAAGCTAAATTTTATCGGCGAATCAATTATATTAACATCTTTCTTACACCCAGTTACGACTTCTACTTTTAATAATCTGAATTATAGCCCCCCTCTCCTATCTAGAACATATTCGAGGTGCGCCACTAGTACCAAAAATCAATTGATACTGGTAATGAACTAATTAGTCAAGGGTGTTTTTTGGAAGAACAACTTTAGTTAACTAATGTTTGAGTCAGTTTCGAAGGCCTTCCTCTATCTTTCCCGCTATTCCTTGTTAGCTCGTGGATTATCAGACATTCTGAGCTGGACTAGATAGACTATCAGACTTGATACAAAAAGGTGTAGACAGTGGCAGGCTTGTTGCAAACTGTAGTAGAACTGTACTCTCCTCCCAGACATGTTATAAAGCTATTTAAAAGGGCCAACATCAGATATAAATACCAACAGTAACATGAAAGCTAAGAGTCTTTAAAATTATAAATTATACAGATGATAAAACATTACTTAGCTTTGTTAAATCATACAACTAACTTTTATTTTCTAATTTCTCTCACATTTTGATGTAACAAGAAAAGAGAAGTATACCGCAGAATTTAATTTCAAGAAAACTTAACAAAAGTAAAAAAGAACAAAAACTTTAAAATATTTATGAATGTATATTTAATAATTTTACCTAGTGCATGTCATTTTGTACAATATTATAAAAATAATAACAATTAAAATAATAAAATGTATTTAAAAAAAATGAACTAATGATACAATTCTGTACAACGTATAAAATGATTAACAATTATACAAATGAACAAACGATAGTTCTAAAAAAGACACATCATGTCACTATAAAAAAAAAAAATTAAAATCGTCATAAAAAATTACACAATTTAGTAATATAAAATTGAAAAAATATATATGTATTTATTTAGTTTTAAAATTTACTATAATAAATATACATAACTATTTAATTATTATCTTATGAATTAAAGCTCCACGTTATTATTAATTATAAATTAAAATGAAAGCAAAGACCTGTTTTAAATTATTAGTATCTGTATTCTTAGACACATTTAAGAATTATAATGGGTAACACAGATAAATATTTTTAAGTGCAGTGACAATAATTGTCAATGTAATTAAATGAATGATGATCCATAATTTTAAATGCTTGATCGATGAGACTATACTAAAAGAAATGTAGGGTGACGATAATGAGAATCAGTCAAATACTAGTGACTACCCGACGTTTTGGGATAATTCGTTTGGTTTTTATAAACACATGCAATTGGTTAAATTGCATACCACTGAACTAATTAACATTGGTACTGAAAAATAAAATTTATCTGTCCATTTTAAGGAACATCTTTGCATAAGAGTATACGAGTGTTCTGTGGAAAATACATAGAATAAAGAAAACAGTATTGAGAAGCTCGTATGTGAATCAACCTTTTTAAGAATGTGGAAGCATTGGTTAACACGAATAACACGAATAGAAATGGAAACTGTCACCTGTCTAGTACTAACAACTTTAGGCAAATTACCAGGATCACATAGAGAGAACTTACACAAATCACTTCAAGATAACTATCACAGTCTTCTTTTTTTCACCATAAAGGGTAAAGGGTTAACAAACTTCCCTTAGATCTTGGATTGTGACTGTGTTCCTAACAAAGTTCTTGAAATTCAATGTAATTTTTAATTAGAATTAATTTTCAAAAATACTTATATTTATTTTAGGTATTTTTTTATTATTTTTGTATTCCCCATTCTGCAGAATTCTTTCAGATTAAATTATTCTTTATTTTTGTTGTTATAATATTCTCTATTGTGGTATTCCCTATTCTGCAGAATCCCTTAAAATTGATGTATTCTCTATTGTGGTATTCCTTATTCTGCAGAATCCTTTCAAATTGATATATTCTTTATTTTATCCCGGAAACTAAAATTTCACGGGAAATAGACATATTATTTTGTCTATAATATTATTATTGACATTCTTAAAAAATCCAGGTCTTCGCTAACAACAATAAAATCATCTAAACTATAATCACGTTGGTAATGCTTTGTCCTTTTTCTTGAAGAATTGCTCTACTTCTTCAAGTGGTTTTCCTTCAGTCTCTGGAAGATAGAAGTAAATGAATCCGATGCCTACAAAGCCGATGGAACCGTACATGTAGAGTACTCCGTAGAAATTTAAAGCGTGTTCCAACGGGAAAAACGTCGTAATGCAGGTGAAAAACATCAGGTAATAAATGCCTGCAGTCATTCCGCCACCGAAACCACGGCCCCTGCACAAATGAAAAAAGGACAATGTAATACACAAAAAGAAAAAAATAACAAATACACTGTCGAACGGGACTAAAACCCAAAAGAAAAACAAAAAAAACAAAAAACAAATTCACAATGCAAAAAAGAAATAATGTCTGTAAAAAAAATGAAATTTATAATATGTATATGTGTATTCAATGTACTCAAATGTTCCAATACAATACGCGTATTGTATTGATTTAGTTAATTGACAATTAACTGTTGAAACCCAATTACCAACTGTAGAAACAAACCAATCGCTACATTATTACTACAGTCTGTCCCAAACGAGAGTTAGTGCGTTGACAGCGCGGGAAATCGAGTGACACGCAGATTGGCCAACCTCTGAGGGTGTTATCAAGGCGGCAAATCTCGAGCTCTCATTGGCTCCCCACCCCATTTGCTAGTTTTTCCCGCGCTGTCAACGAACTAACTCTCGTTTGGGANAGAAAAATATAAAAAAAACAATTGTTCTAATGAACATGGAATAAAATTAAATTACATTAGTATTACAAATTGGAGAAAATAATTATTAACTTTTTTTTTTAACAACAAGTGTTTACCGAATTAATGTACTAAAGAAAATTTAGATTGACATAAGGTTTCTTCCCATTTGTACCGTTCTTTGTATCGTCCTGCGTATAGTTCAGGAATCGCTTAGGACAGGTTTTATACGCATTTGCTAAAATTGTGCTGTAGTAAAATCATGTCAGGTTGGAACAGTTTTAGGACTAAAATTTGAACTGTATTAAAAACATTCAAGGAAACCTAACAGTTAGAGAACCTTCCTGTTAACATGTGTGACGATTGACACAACTGCGCATGTCATACAAACCAGTACTTGTTATTGTGAGAAGATCATTTGGACTGTACTGTAAATGGATCGCACACGTTCTCTGTGCGGTTTGGAACAGTTTGGAGGACGGTACGATACACTGTCACAAGTCGGGTTGGAACGGCTTTTATCCATTGCGTATGTCCGTTACGTTCGCGCGGACGGCACACTGCGCTTGGGGTTGGAACAAACATATCATCATGATCATCTGTTATTCATTCTAATTTTTAGGAACGGAATTTAATTGTCTTTATATAATATAACTAACAACAATATTGTGTAAACTTAATGATGAATTCATGGAAACGATTATAATGATTACTTTTTATGATTACTTCCTTTAGAATAAATTAATTTCTTTAGTTTCTTTTAAGATCATTATCTTTTATTTTATTATTTGGTCATTATATTTTTTAATTCAGTTTTTTCATTTTCTTTTTAACAGTTAAAAAGTTATTATTAAAAACCGTTCTAAATTGCTATTGGAATTTTAAAATTAGTATTAATGTGTTAAGTGGTCAGATTCCCCGTATTACAATAACCTAATAATGCGTTGATCGGTCTGTAAGAAAGTAGCATAAAAAAGAAAAGAAAAAAAATGTCCCTTGCAATATTTTTTTTGTATAGACGACACACAAGTTAACTTATCCATTTCGCTTATCCAACTATAAGCAACTTCATACTTTAATAAGATTATTTCATAATAATAGAGATGTTAAATTAATAATTTAAGAGCAGACAATAGACGAAGTGAAATTTATTAAAATGAAAATGTTATTTTTGATCTTAAAAGATTTCTTGACAAATATAGGCTACAAGATGTATTTTATAGAAGCCATACTACCAGCCTAACTGGAGAAATGAAAATTTAATTTAAGCTTTATGAGAGGGCTAACCTGATCTAATATTAACAAAGCGTTGGCCCCCTACTTCCAGTATCTCTAACTAAAGACCAGAATGTGAGGGGACACGACCAAGTGTGTCAGCTTCAGAGACTCTTACCAAAAACTAACGGGGGCAAATCCTACCTTTGCCCACAACTACAGTCTCTGAAAATCCCACCCTGCTTACAACTCCTTTGAATATTTAAACATTTTTTTAAACGGAAATTCCACTGTCCTACAGTTTTTAAAACCCTCGAGGAACTGTTCTATTGCATTAAAAGACAAAGGAATGAAAACCCACAAGAATTATATTATCAGGTTTTTTTTTTTTTTTGTTTTTTTTTCCTCTGTTCATGGTTGTATGTTTGCAGACAAATGCCAAAAAAAAAATCAAAATAAAATGTTTGCGTAATAACAATACTTTCTCTTAATATATACGATGTATAAAAGAAAGTAAAAGCCAGACTGAAATATGCTCTAGTATTAATGCAGTAGAAAATAAAGAAGGAACCAGGTAATAAAATAAATTACATTAAATGGGGAGTAAAAGCCACTCGTTAATACGTTAATGAATCCAAACATACTTTTATAAGGAATAATTGAAAAGTTATATNATTAAACCATAATCATGTAATCCAAAAGGGCAATAGCTCTCTTACTTCAATAGTATCAATTCTATCTTGGAAAAAAGACAATCATATTTCATCACTTCTCATTCGTTTATCAATATTATTTTATTGAAACCATATCTTTCAGTTATTAAAAAAATATGTTTAAGACGCAATAGAAGTTAAACTTAAATTCTAGAAACAGCTGATTTTATACATGGCTCTCTTTGCATTTGTTGGCGATTTTATTATTTCAGGATGAAGAAATGGTTATGAGGAATTTAATTGAAATATAAAATATGTATTATCATAATATTTTAGCGAATAATGAAGAAAAAACATGAAAACAACATTTACCTGTATTATAATATTATAAAAGAAAAGGGACAAACTATACGAAACTATATACAATATTACGTTTAAACTCTAATTCCGTGCAATGATAAATCATCTACCTCCATGGTTCAATGGTTAGCACTTATGCCAGCTGAATCAGAGGTGGGTGGATTGAGACTCGTCCATGTGAAAGATTTTTTACAGGTCAATCAACTGTCGACTTAAGCCGGCAGTTGATTTACCCTATAAAAAATCTTTCACTTAAACGATCACAAACTTCGTTACATGCAATTTCCTTTCATCTAAGCCAATTTTTCACTTCAAAAAACATTTTAGATCGTACTGTATAATATGTTACCAACATGTTTAAAGGGAGTGCCAAAGGGTATTGAATGTTGAACACAAGTAATATAATATAATATTATAATCAATGACACGGAGTTAGTGTTGTTCTATCAGCAGTAAACCTTAAAATCGAAATAAGCAACCAGCTAGCCACCACTTCAAATTATTGGCGATGATGAACACCAAATGGGGGTATCCGGTCCGGGTGTTGAAACTAGATCTCTGAAGCCCGATACTGTTTAACTTTATACGAGGCACCGAGGCCCTACATTTCAATAAGAAATATTACAATAAAATTATGCTTTACCTGGCTGGAAAAACTTCAGATACAAGAGCCCATGGTACGACAAATATACCAAGAGATGTGAACATGAAGAGACTGAGAATGAGCACTGTGGGAATCCATGTTATAGAGACATCGTGATGAGTCTGAAAGTAATTATATGTAGCCAGTGAGAAGTCTATAAAAACACAGCCTGACAGGGAGACCAGTGACAAGAATCTCTTGCCCACGATACGTAAAGTCAGCATGCATATTAAACAGCCTATCATGTGTAGAACACCTCCAATCACCTGCAAAAACATTAACATTCAAATTATAGTTGATGGTGAAGTTGAAAATTTAGATAACTTAAATTATCATTCGAAGAAGAAATTTAATCTAATTTAGTTTGTAAGGCGGAATATAATCGCTGGCATATTGTTAGTAACGGAAATAAGTGTTTCTACGTTGAAAACCAAAAATGCTCCCCGATGTCTGAAACGGATTTACGTCTTGGAATTTTTGAAATCGGAGACCTAAAAATCGTTAGTTCTTCATAACGATCGAATAGCTTCCCTTACCTTCAGTTAGCTCGGAAGCAAAACAAATCGGTGGAGAGCATCAATAGCATCCTGAGTACAAAATTAGTTATTAGACTAAAAATCATGTTGATGTTAGTTTGTCACTTGAGAGATTAGTTATTCAAATATTACTCCAAATCAAAGTGGTGTCTTAATCTCACTACGTATCCTCAAAATGCACAAAAAGATTAAATTGTTCACGTAATTGTAGATTGAGTTTAGTCAGTCACTTTTTTGTACGTTATCTCCTAGAGAAAATTATAGTAAGATATACAATTAAATTTTGGAAATGTTATGAGTTAATTATTGATAATTAAAAAATAAATTTGAAAGGAATTGCATTGTAGGAAAATCTGACGTCAATCACATTCTAATGATTAACGAAGCAAGTTTCTACCTACACAAAACTCAACAAACTTTGTTCTTTACTGAATAATTCATAAATGTTAAGTCAAGAGAGGAAGAAGACGAAGGAAACTTTATCCAGTAAGCTTAATGATAAGATGCCAATAATTACTGATAAGACTGACGAAGTCTTTAAATACTTTATATTTCTTTCTTCGTTAATATTAAAAAATATTTCAAGTCATAAGAAGTTCTAATTACCCTATGTGATTAAAGTTGAGGCTGACTCTTGACATTTATTGGTCTTGTTTTTTTTTGGAGCTTATTAAAAAAAAAAATCTTTCCTTAAAGCTCCAATTAGAAGAAATGTTTAACTTTATCAGGTGACCATTAAAACTTTTAGGCAATCAGAAATTCGCCAAAAAGTTTGCCTTTCTAGTATTACGAGGTCATATGTGGAGTAAGCCTTATAACTCCTTAAGAAATCTCAAGTAAATGTTTAACTATTACAATGCTTTAATATAATATAACAATTTTTGCTATTATAACGTAATATAATCAAAAAGTACTTTAGTGCTTAAGTTTCAGCTAAACTAATTTGAAATAAGTAGGCAAAGATAATAAACGAGAATCAGTTCTTGAAATATTTTAAAGTGATTTAGTTTTTGTACAATAAATAAATATCAAACTTAACCAGAAGATTGATCTATAACAATAATGACATCAAAAATATAAATTCTAAAAATAGAACAACTAGTGCAGGATATGTGACTCCTTAACTACAGTAAGACAGTAAAGCCTATACAATATTTAAAAACACTTTTATTCCTGTAAAAAAAGTAACTTCATTTTGTTTCCGTTTGGATTTAGAATTTAAAATTCATTCCCGCTAGTAATATTAGAACGCTGTGTTCACTATATTCTTGCTACCTATTGTAAGTGGAATGCGTTGCTAGTTGCTATAGAATTGTGTGGTTGGAATCTTTTCATGGGATTTCGGTAAAATAGACTAAGCCAAGCTGTACCCAGAAGCCAAGAATTACTTCCCTGGGATTTACGATTCTAGCAGCCTGCGGTTTTGATTGTAATACGGTTTAACCAACGTGTTGCTAAAATCTACGGTTTCTAGGTTATTATAACTTGCCCACTACTCACAATACATAAAGACCTGCTCACATTAAGTTAAACAATCATTGCTAACTTCCAGCTTAACTTGTTATGCAAAATGCTATAAGGGTTCTTTTTGTTTGAAAATTCAATGGTGATATGAGTACATATTTACAAATCTTGTTTGTTTTATTTTAGAAACGCAACAGCTTTCCAACATGCATTGAAACATAGATTGCATTCTGGTTTTGTTGTGTGACTTCATATCATATTAAATACACATCTAAAATTATAATTCACACTTAGTACTATCTGTATTACTAAGTTTTGTTCATACTAAACCCAAGAAGAATAATACAATACAAGTAAAAATTCTATACAAAAAATACGAGTGGTGTCGTGGGACACCCAGGCGTAAGGAACTAAGTTCCTTACGCTTTTCATTACATATAAATTATATAATCACAGTAATAACTACTTATACATGATGGAGTTAGAAAAGAGACAAAATTATAAGTAACTAACTATTTTTACTAGCGGAGTTAAGGCAAAATTAAATGAAATGCTTTTTATTATCTTTGAAGTGAGCGTCTTTCAATAAATAATGTATTGTATATTCAGAAAAAAGTTAATGATAAATTTATGGTTAAAGCAGATGGTTGTAGAACAAAAAAGAACTGTCCCCACAAACGCTGACGTCAAATTAATCCAATTAAATATTAAAATAAAAATATAAATCATTAACTCACAAAAACTTTTGCTTGTATCAGGTTGAAATTTTACATGCTTGTTTCAATTGTACTATAGGTGATGTATACAAAGTTTCATTAAAATCGTTACGTTAGAACGTAAGATATCGGTAAAAACGTTGTTTTCTTTATTTTAATTATTTCGGTCCGCTTTAATAAATTTAGCGTTCTTTATCACTTCATAGCAGTGTCGGTGTTCGTTATACTAAAAAAAAGTATTTAAAAAAAGTTCTTTGTCTCATTAAATAGATGAAGTTAGAATTTTTTCAGGTCCAAAAATTCTAATTTTTTAATTTGACGCTTACGCTACGCGAGCGTTGCGCGTGAACGCTTGGGCGGATAACGTTGTCCAACGAACTTGTCTTGGGCATTGGTAAAATGAACATGTGTACTAAATTTCAACTAAATCGGTTAACTTTTACACAAGTTATCGCCATTATCGGTAGATTTCGTGACGGTTTTTGCGTGACGGTGATTTTGGTCGTTTTTTTCGGATTCACT
>KZ651254.1:451545-473154 GCA_001010745.2 Gerris buenoi | reverse complement strand
CTTCTGCGCTGGGATGACGCTGCTATATACATTTTTTTTTCAGGGTGGCTTGAGCAAGGAAGCAATATTTTTTACTTGGCTTCTGTTACAGTAACAAATTCCCGTAAAAACTTTGCTAGAAAGTTTTTGTTTTGAAGTTATGATGACATGTAGGACGAACAGATACGTGGTGTGATTTATTACACCTGTCAGGTTTAAGCCTAAAAAAATGTTTTTTATTTCCTGTCAGGCCATAAATATACTGTAACTTACTTCTAACAACTTTGAGTATCTGTATAAAAAAATTAATTAATAAAAATAAAATAAACTCCAGTTTACTTTAAATTTATTTTTATATGTATTTTTTTTAAATTTATTTCTATTTTCTTCAAATAATAAAAGAGACAAAGTGATAATTGAATTCAAACTAAGTATTTATTAAATTACTTCTCAGCTGGCCAATAGTTTCGTACCCTTGTTGGTTTGCTTATTCTATAGCAGTAATCAACTTTTAAAAGAAAAAATATAAAAGCATTTCAATAATTCTAAAAAAATAGATTTTTCTTATCCAAAAACATATATTCCAAATTTTGGCTTTAAACCATGTTTATGTGGCCTATGGATCTTAATATAAAAATTAAATTCGATTAGTTTCGAGTAAAACAAACCATCCATTAACTATATTATGCAGATATTTAAATTTAATCTTATTTACTCCTTAAATAAGTAAATTTGTTTATTTTTAGCGGGAAGTAATATTGCTTTAAAACCCTTAGAGAACTGGGTTAGTTGTCCTTAGTATATTTTGCTTATTTATTTGTTAAATATAAAAATATATATTATATTGGCAAGGGAGTAAAAGTAAGGAAGAGATGATTAAAAGGTTTGTGCTATCTAGCTAAAATGTAAGGCTGAAGTCTATTTGTAAAGGTTAACGAAGAATGAATGCAGGTGTAGGTGTGGTGTGCTTTGGTAAGGGCTTGGGGGTGAGGAGAGCTGTTGTACTACCAGCAAGCCCTTCAAGGCACCAGACAAAGCAAAGAAAATCCCTTCTTGTAAATGTCGTAACAGGTAGGCAGCAAAGCACAGGAGGTACGCTAGAGTTTCCCCACCAGTAAGGGCTAGGAGAGAGGATAAACTTGCCCTTCACCCCTTTATGCACGTCCCTTTCGCTTTACCAGGGTCTTATCACTTTACAACTCTTCATCACCATTCTTTATCACTTCCATATCACTTTTCCTCTTTTTCTGCTGTTATAACTTTTCATTTTATCTCGACCCATAGTCTCACTATTTACAGGTTTTTATCACTATACACAGAACATCCACCACATACATTTCGACACGTTATTCTCTACCAGTAAAGTCTTCTTATTTTTGTTCTTTTTCGCCTGCCGAGAAAAAAAGGACAGACATCTCGTTAACAGAACATCATTTTCTCATTGGTCTTAAACTCATTTGTAGCAACAATGGTGCCTGCAATTTTCCTTTTTGACATTGAAGTTAGTAATTTATTACTACTCGAATAAGGTTAACAGTTTTAGTCTTCAGTATTAGAATTAAAATGACAAGGTAACTAATAACGACTAAAATAACTGGATGGAAAATGCGCATTAAGAATAAGCTTATTTATATTTCAATTAAGAATATTTTATACGTTATGGCAAAGATAACAATGAAATTTTACTTACATTGACGAAGTAGGGATCTAGAGGAATTTCGAGTTTCTTAGAGATAGGAATGAGGTAGGGTCTCGTAGCTGAAAGACCTCCACAGTGTGCGAAGAAGAAGAACGTGAGAACGAGCTTGAAAGCACCTCTCATCTCAGGACGTAAATTATCCTTTAATCTGTCAAATATTCCGCCTCTACCTGTAACACCATTTATAGGTCAAATTTAATTTGTAATGAAGCAGGTTATAAAGTAATCAATATTAAAATGGGATTTCATATTTTAAAAGAACAGTCAAAGTTGCATGCTTAATGCTTCTGCGCTGGGATGACGCTGCTGCGATGGGACTAAGACTAAATTAGACTCACATTTTGTATCACTTAGACCCGCAATGCGCTCAAGAGACACGGAACAGGTTGTGGCTCTGAATCGTAGACCCGCAACATTGAGTCCCGGTGAGAACTAAATTAGACTCAACATTTTGTATCACGTAGACCCTCAATGCGCTCTAGGGACACGGGTTCATGTTGTGGTTCTAAATCGCAAACCCTCAACAAAAGTACGCAACATTGAGTCCCGGTGTTGACTAAGCTTTAGGGAACGCTGTCGAGGCCTTATTATACCCTCGCGAGGGTATAATAAGAAGGGATATTTTATTCAAGTATGACTAAGGTAGAGACAGTCCCGAGGATCGTGTCTTTTCAGTCTGTAACAATTAAGAGTCAAGTGAGTTCAGAGTTTTAGTTGAGTTTGGAAGCGTCAGTTCAATGAGTTAAGTTAAAGAGTATTGATGAAGCCTATTATACTTAATGTATATTATCTTGTGAATTGTAATAATCCTGACAAGTAATTATTGTAATCATCCTGATATGTAATGATCGTGATATATTAAAATAGTGAACCGTGTTTTTATTCATGCTGTGAATTTAACCTACTACAACAACAGCCATATAGTAGTTGAAAGTTATTAATTAAATAAATTAAATAACCTATCCACTAAAAGGGCAACCCACAGGATTCTTTACCTCCCATATTTAAGGTTTGTAATTGTCTTGGAGGTTGTAAGAGGTATTAAATAGATACTATTGCTTTACGACATAATTTCCCTTGCGTATTAAGTAGTAAGATATATCATGAAGGTACTCTTACCTAGTTACTACTTCCTAAATCTATCATTTTGTTCTATTGCAGTCTTTCATATATTAATGTACAAGCAAATATTATCATAAATTTATTTTTACAGACATTTATTATTAGCGCCGAAGCATTAGCTTAATGACGAGACATTGAATCTGAATTAAATTATATGCTCTAATGAATAAGGTAAATTCCCATGATTTTTCATATAAGATTATTATTACATCTGTTCAATGACTTCCTGAGCTATGAAATGAGTTTGGGTGAAAAAGCTCCATAGAGGAAATTAAATTCATCAAGTTTAAGATTTTAAGCTTAAGAAAGACTAAAAATCTTGAGGAGATTCAAAATAGGTTTAATTTAATTTAACTTCTGGGAAAAGCACTTTCGATTAGAGTTTGGATAGGCTCTTTCAATTAGAGTTGAATGAGGCTTGAAGTGGGCGAAAAAGCTTGTTAAACGTAGTTGTCTTGTGTTTAAAATAATTAAATATGAACTTATCCATAATAAAAGGTAACAAGTTCCTTTTTTGTCTTAAGAGATTCTTACCATTAAAGTTATAAACTCATATAACTCTTTCTTTTTGACAAGGCTCAACTTATTTGAAGTGAAAAACGTATTTTGTGTTTATTATGAACATATTGTATAACTTTGAGTATTAAAATGATAAAAATACTATTAAGGTATTCGTGTCAAATAATAATTACATTTCCTCGAAAATGTAATTTCATGCAACATAGTTTAACATTTGAATATTTTTATAATTGACATTTTATCTAAGATATTAATAGCTTTGTTAAATTATTTCACAGTTAGGTGAAATAAAATATCATAATAAGTAGTCTGATTTTTTGCCTTTTATATGATTCTTATTGGTAGTAGGGTCTGAAAGAAAAAAATAAAAGCTCACTTTTTGTAATATTTCGACCTCTCTTTGGGTCATCTTCAAGCTGAATACCACATTTATTGTTCAGTAACCAAAGTGACATTGCAATATTTTGAATATACTATCCTTTTTATTTTTTCCTTCATACCATACTATCAATAAGTAAAATATTATGGAGTAGTATGTGGTAAAATACCAAAATGTTGAAATTACACAGTATTTCAAGACAAACGACGGAAAAGAGAATCGAAGTGGAAGTGAGTGAGCAGAAATATAATAATAAAAAAAGAACAACTAAACGAGATAGGGTCGGTTAAACCAGGATATAGAATATTCGGAGTTTTGAAAACAATTCTATTGTATTTATACATTTTGGTAAATCCCTTCTTCTTTAAAATGGTATTCTATGAAATTTATAGCGATCGAAGAATGTTTTTAACTAATATTGTTTAAAATATTTCATTATCCTTTTGAAAACAAGTAGCATTCCTATTTGAATACATATAACAAATGATTTGGGATAAACCAAATGTTATTTGATGATCGGGAGTTTGAAATAGAATTTTGGATAAACCACTATTCGATTTATCACAAACTTTTAGCATTATTCTAGATAAGCTCACTCTTCAATTGAACTCGTTAAATTTTCAAATTTATTCAGCTAGAATTGATACTATGAATACAGGAGTTTTGTAACCTAATTTTCTGCTTAGTTTCAAAGCTATCGACGGATAGCATATTACGAGTACGAGTAATTTACTAAAATCAATATATTTTTTAAAGAAAATTAATTTTAATTAATACGGATAATTGCTAGAAACCGGTGCGTAATATTTTCTGTAAATATCAATTCCGCTCTGCTTTTTGTGGCCACCCAAATCGTGTCATTTCAAGTATTTTAACTTTACGCTCGCCATTCAAAATACCAACTAACTTTATTCATGTACAAAAAGAACTAAGGACTTTGTGCGAGGTGCGAGAGAAGGAACTTTTTAAATCATCGATTGAAATAAAGTGCAGACGAGATTGTAAAACAATTTAAAAGTCTTGTCGAAAAGATTTTACGCTGTTGGTATTTACATCACTTGTTTCATCTCGCCGAAAGCACTCTAATATAAGCTGTACAACGTACAAAGCTAATTGAAATATATTTTACTTTAATGCATACACTAATCAGGATTTCTAGAACTTAGCCTAATGCTTGTGATTAAAATTTCCCTTGATACTAGCTTCTTTAAAAGGTTTTAATAAATCTCTTTCTCTTTAGTTTTCTTCACATTAGTACGCCCTTTGCTGGATAATCTAGCTGATTTATCGTTCCATTTCTTGCACTCTTATAAAACTCGGATAAAACTTTAATTTGTAAAATTCTGTTCAAATTTCATAACTATTTAATGCATTTAAAATACTTTTACGCTCTTTAAATATATCTAGCATAGTAGTTATGACTTTACATTCGACAAAAGATATGGATGAAATAACCTGTTAACATTTGTGTTGACGCTCTTATAATACTCGTATTCCAAACTATAATTCTACTGTTGAGTACAGTAAAGAGATTAGTTGATTAGTTAGGAATTTGAGCTACATACTTGTTATTAGGGACTAAACAAGGTTTGCATAGTGATTACATTGGACTGTGTTATCCCAAATTACATTAAATCAATGCTGGCCGTAGTTTAAGTGATGGGTTGGGGACACCGTGTTGTTTTCACTCTTCTCTTCATTACATTCGTAATTCTGAACTGACCTGTTATTCTCCGAGCCTGAAATTTTAACGTTCCACTTAATCAAAACAAGCTATTTCTCCGATACAGTTTCATTTGCGTATTTGATCATGATCCGTTTAATTTATTCCCTAAGTTATACCTGTTATTGTTAAGTTATATCTGTAATTATTGGCATGAAATACTCGGAGAAAAAGATATGTGTTTTTGTTGTTGTAATATTTTAATTTGTTTTAACGTTATATTTATTTTTTGTGAATTGTAATACAAGTGTTTTTTATGTGAGTGGTTCTTAGTGGTAAATTATGTTTTTGGAATTTGGGCAAATATTTGATTCATTGAACTAGTTCATTAGTAAGATTAGCGTATTTAGTTAAAACGGATTTCTGTTTAAAAAAAAAAAAAATCGGAGACGTAAATGTATTTTATTTACGACTTGCATTGTAAGTGGACTTTACATTGCTAATAACAGGGCGGGAAGTGTTACTTCCCTCCCTTGGGAGTAAAAAAACAATCATACTAACTTAAAAGGTAATTTTTTTAGGTATTTTTTAAGTATTATGTTGGTAGTAAAGTTTTTCCGCTGTTCATAGCTTTCAATTTTTCAGAAAGGTTACTTTAGGTTATCATACAAAGTCTTTAAATTAAAAACAAACTATTGAAAGTGTTTGTTGTTATAAAACGTGTATATTTAGTATAAAAATTGTTATTTTAAGAAATGAAGTAATGAAGTAACTAAATAATATCAGTTTAAGGTGTTTAAATTGCGTGAATTTGTAAGTAAAACTTTTACACCTAAAAACTTAGCTATTACCCATGGTGCCCTAGTCGTAGTTAACATTTAATACGCAACATGGATCGAAGTATTTCTGCTCTCGGGATTATTTCCCTCAGCTATGCCTCGAGAGCTAAAACTACAGTTATCTCCCTCGGCCATGAGGCCTCGGGAGCTAATGAAGTTTTCTCCTTCGGCTGTGCCTCACAATAAGCCAGTCAGCATCTAGTATCTAGCGTGGTAATTCTTAAATCTGCCGTGTGAGTATACTCTGGTAGNAACTGTACTGAAACTAATCAAATTAGATACAGGTAAGGGCATGTTAGCTAACTGTACTGAAACTAATCAAATTAGATACAGGTAAGGGCATGTTCTCAGTAAGATGATGGAAAAAGATGATGATCTTCAAACTAATCAAATTAGATACAGATAAGGACATGTTAGCGAACTGTACTCACACTAATCAAATTAGATACAGATAAGGGCATGTTAGATAACTGTACTCACACTAATCAAATTAGATACAGATAAGGCAATTTTCTCAGTACGATGATGGAAGAAAAAGCTAATCTTACTTTAAAAACAAGCACGATCCATGATCGTCGGAAGCCGACTCTAGCAGAGTCCATCCGACAATAATATTTATATCAATTCCGCTCTGCTTTTTGTGGCCACCCAAATCGTGTCATTTCAAGTATTTTAACATTACGCTCGCCATTCAAAATACCAACTAACTTTATTCATGTACAAAAAGAACTAAGGACTTTGTGCGAGGTGCGAAAGAAGGAACTTTTTAAATCATCGATTGAAATAAAGTGCAGACGAGATTGTAAAACAATTTAAAAGTCTTGTCGAAAAGATTTTATGCTGTTGGTATTTACATCACTTGTTTCATCTCGCCGAAAGCACTCTAATATAAGCTGTACAACGTACAAAGCTAATTGAAATATATTTTACTTTAATGCATACACTAATCAGGATTTCTAGAACTTAGCCTAATGCTTGTGATTAAAATTTCCCTTGATACTAGCTTCTTTAAAAGGTTTTAATAAATCTCTTTCTCTTTAGTTTTCTTCACATTAGTACGCCCTTTGCTGGATAATCTAGCTGATTTATCGTTCCATTTTTTGCACTCTTATAAAACTCGGATAAAACTTTAATTTGTAAAATTCTGTTCAAATTTCATAACTATTTAATGCATTTAAAATACTTTTACGCTCTTTAAATATATCTAGCATAGTAGTTATGACTTTACATTCGACAAAAGATATGGATGAAATAACCTGTTAACATTTGTGTTGACGCTCTTATAATACTCGTATTCCAAACTATAATTCTACTGTTGAGTACAGTAAAGAGATTAGTTGATTAGTTAGGAATTTGAGCTACATACTTGTTATTAGGGACTAAACAAGGTTTGCATAGTGATTACATTGGACTGTGTTATCCCAAATTACATTAAATCAATGCTGGCCGTAGTTTAAGTGATGGGTTGGGGACACCGTGTTGTTTTCACTCTTCTCTTCATTACATTCGTAATTCTGAACTGACCTGTTATTCTCCGAGCCTGAAATTTTAACGTTCCACTTAATCAAAACAAGCTATTTCTCCGATACAGTTTCATTTGCGTATTTGATCATGATCCGTTTAATTTATTCCCTAAGTTATACCTGTTATTGTTAAGTTATATCTGTAATTATTGGCATGAAATACTCGGAGAAAAAGATATGTGTTTTTGTTGTTGTAATATTTTAATTTGTTTTAACGTTATATTTATTTTTTGTGAATTGTAATACAAGTGTTTTTTATGTGAGTGGTTCTTAGTGGTAAATTATGTTTTTGGAATTTGGGCAAATATTTGATTCATTGAACTAGTTCATTAGTAAGATTAGCGTATTTAGTTAAAACGGATTTCTGTTTAAAAAAAAAAAAAATCGGAGACGTAAATGTATTTTATTTACGACTTGCATTGTAAGTGGACTTTACATTGCTAATAACAGGGCGGGAAGTGTTACTTCCCTCCCTTGGGAGTAAAAAAACAATCATACCAACTTAAAAGGTAATTTTTTAGGTATTTTTTAAGTATTATGTTGGTAGTAAAGTTTTTCCGCTGTTCATAGCTTTCAATTTTTCAGAAAGGTTACTTTAGGTTATCATACAAAGTCTTTAAATTAAAAACAAACTATTGAAAGTGTTTGTTGTTATAAAACGTGTATATTTAGTATAAAAATTGTTATTTTAAGAAATGAAGTAACTAAATATCAGTTTAAGGTGTTTAAATTACGTGAATTTGTAGGTAAAACTTTTACACATTAAAACTTAGCTATTACCCATGGTGCCCTAGTCGTAGTTAACATTTAATACGCAACATGGATCGAAGTATTATTTCGATTATCCTCTTGGGATTATTTCCCTCAGCTATGCCTCGGGAGCTAAAACTACAGTTATCTCCCTCGGCCATGAGGCCTCGGGAGCTAATGAAGTATTCTCCTTCGGCGGTGCCTCAGGAGAAAACTTAACCTCGAGCAGGAAAACATACTTCTCTCTCTTGTTGCGTAAATAACTATAGTCCTTTAGCATGATCAAAATGCTTCCGTTACCTTCGGTAAGGTTCTAGTTTTATTTATAATAGTAGAATATTTAAGCCCCATTTACACGGTGATAGTTCTTCTACGATAGAACTATCATGTCAGTTAACGTCATAGAACTATCATGTCAATCAACGTCATAGAACTATCGTGGAGTTGTGCAGTCTACACGGTGAGAGTTAACACACGTCAAAACTTGTTGTCTTGTACTCAAAGGTATATCTGTATCCTACATTTTTGACTTGGATACAGAAATTAAGCAGTTAAATATATTATAATGTTAAATTATAAAACATATACATCAAAAGGAATATTCATACTATCAAAAATAACAAAATCTGATATCAAATGTAAAGCAAGCTATCATATTTGCTGCCACGTGAAATAAAAGTATAATCAAACAATAAGCCAGTCAGCATCTATTATCTAGCGTGGTAATTCTTAAATCTGCCGTGTGAGTATACTCTGATAGCTATGATAGAACACTCAACTATCTCGTCAGACGAGATAGTGTGATTGCTACTACTATCACGCAATCACGCATACTTCTATCACGACAAAATCTATCACGTAGTCTACACGGTGACATTTGCGGTTCGCGATAGCAGCTATCGCATTAATATAAATAATAAGACAAAAATTATAGATTCAAGAAATAGTTTTAAGAATTGTTATTTTTTTAATTTATGTTAAAAGTTATACAGTTTGGTAGGGAAGAGTAATGTAATTTTCATTNAACTATTAACTTTTATTTTATAACTTCTTTTACTTCCAAATAACTTTATTTGTTTAAGAAAAAAAATGTAATTTTCTTTTATTGAATTATGTAACAAGTGTTACAAATAGTAGTAATAACCATGGTAGTAGAATGTGTTTTTTAATTAGTCAGTCTTTTCTTAAGTAGTCCAGTTCTTGGACTTCTTGGCTTCTTATGCTGGAGATATTTAATCGCTACTTCTTAACTTGAAGTTCTGTTTCATTCAAATTTTAAAATTATTGTAATGGAAAACGAGTTGCTATAAAATATAAAAATTGCTTTGCCAGGAACGTAGAAATAGGGGACAAATTATTGCCTAAAAAAGTTCTACGGTGTTAAATGGCTATGGATAATTGGAATATATTTACGCAGAGTTTTACTTCAATGAAATATTATAGGAATGAAATTAGTGTTATTCTTGCAGATATAATTAAAGTTTATTAGGTAAAACAGTGAGACATCCAAAATAAATGCGAATTTATAAAATACTTATATTAAATTAAAAAGGGGGGAACTAGCAGTAAAAGGAATGATTAGAAGTAGAATAGGTAACCTAAAAGAATAGGTAAACTAAAACCTATTAGTCAGCACATAACTTTTGGAAAAATAACGTGAATTTCGCACGTGAATCACCAAGAACCTAATTATCAGATAATATTATAAATAATAAAATCTTCATGAAAACGAATTTCGCACGTGAATCACCAAGAACCTAATTATCAGATAATATTATAAATAATAAAATCTTCATAAAAACTAATTTCGCACGTGAATCACCAAGAACCTAATTATCAGATAATATTATAAATAATAAAATCTTCATAAAAACGACGAATGTGTCTCGAGGAGATTTTAAAAGGCAGTAATAAATTAAAAACTTCAATATTTGGTTTAAAAGTATATAAAGGTTATATAAACCACACTAATTGTGAATCCTTACGGTCCAATTATAGGCATTGGACACATTTTTAAGAGAATCGTTCATGACAAGAGTCACTCCAACTGGCGATTCTAGAAGACATAACTTTCAATGTGAGATTTTTTTTTTTTTTTTAAATATATTCTACCTGAGAAGTCCTATGCTGCGATCTGCAGAATTCAGCTTGCATTTTCTTAAATAAAAACATTATGCGAAACCAAAGGCAACTGCTGCAAATTAGAAAGATATATTGAAGAAGTGCTAAAGGTCGATACTTGGATAAAATCTCTGAATATTATAAGATTGATTGTTTATTAAACGACATCATCAGTATGGATCTTTAAGAGAACTCTACAAATAAATGTGAAGTCAAAGAAGAAAAAGAAAAGCATAATACTTAACCAAACTGTTATAAGAATTGGAAAATAACTATTTTACGGTCGGATGGTTGTGAAGAAGGGATATGTTCGTGGAAGACTGTAAAAGCTAAGAATCAGGAAAATGGGATTAAGATATAAAAGAAAGGAAATGATTATTGCGTTTTTTGTAGGAATGCTGAAAACGTCATGAGGAGTTATTTTTGTTTTGTAATGTTGTATTTTCAACAATCGACATAATTGTGTTTGTGTCCTGCTAATAGTTAAAGAAAATGTGACAGATAGTTAATTAATGTTTCTGTTTCAACAGAATATATTTTTGCTTAAACTTCACTTCTTTAAAACATATGTCATGTAAACCTTGAGAGAACTCACAGAGTTTACATTAAATATGTTGTTGTTCTCTTCTGCTGAAGCCAAAAACAATAAATTAATCTACAGACTTTGCTTACTAGAGCCAGCTTGGCCGAGGGATCTTAAGTCGCTCGCTCAGCTATCAATAAGTCAAGGCAAATAAAATATAAAAATTGCTTTGCCAGGAACGTAGAAATAGGGGACAAATTATTGCCTAAAAAAGTTCTACGGTGTTAAATGGCTATGGATAATTGGAATATATTTACGCAGAGTTTTTCTTCAATGAAATATTATAGGAATGAAATTAGTGTTATTCTTGCAGATATAATTAAAGTTTATTAGGTAAAACAGTGAGACATCCAAAATAAAATGCGAATTTATAAAATACTTATATTGAATTAAAAAGGGGGGAACTAGCAGTAAAAGGAATGACTAGAAGTAGAATAGGTAACCTAAAAGAATAGGTAAACTAAAACCTATTAGTCAGCACATAACTTTTAGAAAAATAACGTGAATTTCGCACGTGAATCACCAAGAACCTAATTATCAGATAATATTATAAATAATAAAATCTTCATAAAAACGACGAATGTGTCTCGAGGAGATTTTAAAAGGCAGTAATAAATTAAAAACTTCAATATTTGGTTTAAAAGTATATAAAGGTTATATAAACCACACTAATTGTGAATCCTTACGGTCCAATTATAGGCATTGGACACATTTTTAAGGGAATCGTTCATGACAAGAGTCACTCCAACTGGCGATTCTAGAAGACATAACTTTCAATGTGAGATTTTTTTTTTTTTTTTAAATATATTCTACCTGAGAAGTCCTATGCTGCGATCTGCAGAATTCAGCTTGCATTTTCTTAAATAAAAACATTATGCGAAACCAAAGGCAACTGCTGCAAATTAGAAAGATAAATTGAAGAAGTGCTAAAGGTCGATACTTGGATAAAATCTCTGAACATTATAAGATTGATTGTTTATTAAACGACATCATCAGTATGGATCTTTAAGAGAACTCTACAAATAAATGTGAAGTCAAAGAAGAAAAAGAAAAGCATAATACTTAACCAAACTGTTATAAGAATTGGAAAATAACTATTTTACGGTCGGATGGTTGTGAAGAAGGGATATGTTCGTGGAAGACTGTAAAAGCTAAGAATCAGGAAAATGGGATTAAGATATAAAAGAAAGGAAATGATTATTGCGTTTTTTGTAATACTGATGAAAAAGTCATGAGGAGTTATTTTTGTTTTGTAATGTTGTATTTTCAACAATCGACATAATTGTGTTTGTGTCCTGCTAATAGTTAAAGAAAATGTGACAGATAGTTAAATAATGTTTCTGTTTCAACAGAATATATTTTTGCTTAAACTTCACTTCTTATGATCATTGTTGATTGATATTCAAAAAGGTTTTTTTTTCAATGAAATAAAGCATCAATAGTGATTTATATTCAATGTAATAAGAAAACGATTTCCCACTTTGAATTATAACATCGGTAAATGAATCTTTCCAGTTTATAATGAAAAAAAAAAGAGATAGATTTCGAATGATAAGAAAAAATAAGGGAGAGTTTGATGTTGTCAGCAATGCAGAATGAGTCTGTCGGCAGCAATGTTTTAGAATAATTGTTTTTCCGTTTTTGTACGTGACCTCAGTTACTAATGTTCTCATTTTCAATTCCTCTCCCTTCTCTGACATTGCCAGCACAGTGGACAAGACAAATAGCTTTCAACATTTTTTTTTTTTTTTTTTTTTTTTTTTTTTTTTTTTTGAATGGAAAAGTCTCTGGTTTTTTGTTGCAGCTTTCCTCTCAACCCTATCTCCTTTTTCTAACAGTACTGGTTTGAAATACGTTCTATGTTATAAAGCGATAACAATAGGTAGAGGTAAAAACTGACTCCTAGAATTTTATACTGGCGTGCAACAGCTGTAGACCGTGTGCTTTAGGGAATCTTTACAAAAGAAAACGAAAACCCTCGTCTCATTTTGGGCCCTTAATAAAAAATGTATTTAATGTTGAATGTTTAAAAGCCTAATATCCCAAAATGTCGCTCGAGAACACTGAACAAAAGCAAAAGATACGAGATCCAATATTTCGGTAGAACATTCTCACCTGCGTTTGTTTTATATAATTTCATTACGTTTTCCTTCTAATATTGCTTTTCTCTCTAATTGTTCACATGTTTCTTGTAATTAGATTATTTTTATAATTGGTTTTAAAACTAATTTTCAAGGAAATGTAATTGTTCAAATTACACTAGACACGAATCCCTTAATAGGATTTTTATCATTTTAATATTTAAAGTAATGTTTTAACCTGTCCCTTCAATCATCATTTGTAATTAGTCTTTTATGTTATTAAACGGGTGTTATTTCAGTTATTTAAAACGTAGATATTTTTGGACTTAGAACCGTAGAGACCAGGGCTTAACCAGGAGTATGTACATATTATATTCCTATAATAACTCTTTGCCAGGGTTATCTTAAATAAGAACTACAAAATAGAAGCTTAACATTTTTCAGAAGAGTAGTTTTTTTTTTTCAGAGTGGTCAATAAAAATTAATTACTCGCAGAAGTGAGAATAATAATAAGAAATATTAGAAAGAAAGAACAAGAGTATTAAAATCTACTATTGTGCTTCCACATCAACTAAAGTATTCTAATAAAATGAATTTAAAAGATGATCATTGTTGATTGATATTCAAAANAATATTATTTAATGATATACATATCATATGTCTTAAATTTTATATTGATATATATTATCTTTAGGTATTAGTTATAAATATTTAAAATTGATTAGTTATAGATTAATCAAATAAACCAATAAAAATGCTCACTAACCTTTGTCATCCAATATGGACGCTTGGACATGACGCTCAAGTGATCTGAACTCTGGCATAATAGCCTTTGGTTCAACCCATCCTCTGAGCCAGCAGAGAGCCTTCATCGAATCTTCCTTTCTGTCCTTCATCAATAACCAAACTGGGGACTCGGGAACCTATAAACCAAATTATTTATTAATTATACATTACTCTATCTTTACACTTACCTTTGGTTATACTACTATATAAAATTAATTCAGGTCTTCTAAAATTAGGTTATTATACATAAAGTTTTTGATCTTCCTTTTTCAATCAATAACTTTAATTTTTCAAAGTTTAGCCGTTAATAAGGTGATTATAAAAATGGAGGTTAAAGATTTTTTTCATGAATAAAAATAGTAATGTTTTGTTCTCTTGTTAAAGCTCCTCATCTCAAATATCAAGTTATACAGCGGAGCAATCATTATTTTTAATTCCTCAACTCTGACGGTTTAGTAAGGCAGAATGATCTCAAGAAGCATCAAGTTGATCCTTTGCAAACTGTTACCTTGTTAAAATATCCAATGTCTTCAGCTTTACCCTACTTGTTGAAAAGAATTTCCCTAATATCTTCGCCTTGTTATAAGAGACAAAAATCAAAAGATGGGGGGAAAAAGAAGAATAATATCTTAGATTTTCCTCTTTTCTTCACCTGATGTTGTTTGAATAAAAAGCCGCCGCCTTGTTAAAATAACACAAATTTTTATTAAAGAAAAATGTTAAACCTGTCTTTTGCAGTTTTAGTTTTTATTTAAAAGATATTTTATATTATAAACAAAATAAAATAAATACCCAGCAACATTCGGATAAAAATAATACAACTTTATTGGTATCAACGAAATTGACAAGAAGTCATATTTTACATAAGTCTAATTGAGATCCCGCTGTTTAATAAAAGTTGGCTAATTTCGTCTTGTAGCGACACCCATGTGTAAAGAACTAATTATTATTGGCCGACATGTAATTTACGCTGCACATGCTAAATGAGTCAAATGATTCGGCACCATATGATAATGATATAATCTTAAACACAAGACTACCTAAGCATAATGAGTATATTATGTAAAAACCGCAAATACGTAAAAATTTCTTACCGACATTATAGCGATGATACAGATTATAGGGAGTGCAGACGTGATTAGGGCTGCAGATCTCCAATCAGTTGCGTGACCAAGAAGGAACATAACGAGTAGGCCAATAGTCACATGAAGACTGGTAAAAATCGCAAGGCTTCCTCTCAATCGTGGTTGCGTCACCTAAGAGTAGATAAATAATATTATGTTCTTTAGATTTATATAGATATGATGTTAAAATATACAGGGTGGCACAAAAGTATAAAAGAAGGCCGACCACATCCTTTACCATGACCAGAAATTAGACCATAAAAAAAAGAAAAAAAAAATGAATAAAAGTACTTAAACAAATAAATTAATAAGAACAAGGGAGGGGGAAGGGTTAAAATGACCTTAAAGGTCATGGTCAAGGACGTAGTGTAGGCTGAAAAATGAAAAATTTGGTTATTTCGAAATCCGGAATACAAATTAGAGTTTCCCATTGGAAAAACAATTTTGACCTTGGAATGACCTTAAAGGTCTTGCTCAAGGACATGGTCAAGGTCATATTTTACGTAAAATTTCCTGCTCTTCCGCAATAAAAAATGGATCCCATTTAAAATAACAAAGTTGACCTTCAAATGACCCTGAAGGGCAAGGTTAAGGTCAACTCCACGGTTACTATTGAATAGCTAAGGAAAAATCCTTAAACTTTTGTATTTAACTTTTTTCAAAAAACGCATTTCTGACGATTTATTTAGAGGTTTCCGTACTTTTGTGCCACCCAGTATAGAGGAACAGCAGTTTGATTCACTTGCTTAGCAACAAAGATAGAGATCATCAACTACACACTTAAAGTTAGCATTATAGTTAAACAATTATTATACATACCTCACCAACGTAAGACAAAACTGGAGCTTCCATGAAACCAATGCTAAGACCAAGGCAGAAAGATGCAAAGAAAAGCATATTGGTAGAATTAGCCCAATATAGAAGTAGCCATCCGAAAAATTGAGGTATGTTTACAATGGCCATGCATTTTTTCCTTCCTAACTTGTCTTGAAGAAATCCAGAGAAAAGAGCACCTATCGGTTCCATTATAAGCAAGATTCCGCCTGTAACAACAAATAAATCATAATATTTTTGTATAACAGATTATTTTGTTTTGGTAGGTCTCTAAACCCCTTTTAGATTTTCAGAAAAAAAGAAATTTAAGTTTTGCATTAGATCAATTGTTTATATTATATAGAAATCCACGGCACAATTCAATATTAATAACTGAAATTACAGTCAAATAATTAGGTATCTAATCGAGTTAGTTATATAATAAGTTATTAATTTTAATTAGTTATATAATCAAATTATTAGTTATATAATCGAATTGTTTGAAATGTACACTTCAATCATAGAATCAATTTAAAAGCTAAAACGATAAGAAAAAAACCACAATAAAAAGTTAACTGCTCAAAGTAAGTTGATATCCTTATAATGTTCAGATAACCTTCTTGAAGATGTCTACAATTTCTGTGTTTTATTGTATCCCTAAATTGCAAAACCAATTTATTTTAGAAATAAAGTTGTAACTCTTGAAATTTTATCATGTTAAGTTCTACAATACCACAGTCTGCAACCTAAAACAAACTTATATTTTTTGTTTTTCTGTTAATGGTAAAAATAAACCCCTTGGGAAATATTGGTGAACGTGGGAAGGGAATGGTTTGGTTATTGATTGGTCGCATTTTTTGCTCGGAAAAACATGGAAACTTTTCTAACAAGGGACAAAGTTAATATGTTACCTTTCTAAATGCTAGAGAATTAAAAATGGACAGAATATTAAAACATTTCTTTCTTCCCATTTTGACTGTAATAGCGTCGAGACGTACTTTTTGACGCATATTGGTTAAGGATTTTTTTTTTCTCTTCTCTTGCGTTTCCTACTCTTATCAGAATCTACTTTATGACTTATTACTTGATGGTATGCTTTTGTTGAACGCTTTATTTTTTTCTTCGTAAGGTATATTTGTTTTGAAATCACTTCCATTGCCTTGTTGTCCCAGCTCTTCTTTGATCCTCTCTTGTCACAGCTGTTATCCAGCTTAAATATGCTTCTCAGAAATCGGTCAGCTTACATTGTTGTAATGCAAATTTGTTGGGGTCATCAAAAAATCCGATTTACCTGTTGTTTTCCTGAGCTTGTATTAAGAGCCACTTTACCTCGGATATTTTCCCTTACACTGAATACCATTTATTAGTGCTCCAGTTTCTTTGTTGTCTATGTAATTGGACAACATTGTCTTCTCTAAGTGTCTGTGATCATATTAATGGTCCTACCAAAAAGCCAAAAAGCAATTTAGAGTAGCGGTTACCTGAATCTCTTAAAGAATTGTTAAAGAAAGTTCATTCTACTATAGCTTATATTTCTTAATTAAAACTAAAACTTATACTTAACCTTCACCATTAATTGGTTTTTTGAAACTTGCAATACTATACGACAAATGGATGAAGTCCTATTTAGTAATTTTTGGCTCAGATTTGGAAGGCAGCTTGTAAAATAAATAATATTTGGCCAGCTTTAAATAATAAAATTTCTCTATTCTTTTTGAATTTAGAATCAAAGAATTATATATTATATTAAGCTTTTTAGTATTTTATCTTCTTATTCATTTAAAAGGAAACCTCCTTTCACTCTAGGTTGAGAATTAGGAACCTTTTAATACTACCAACTTGGAATTAAATTTCAAGATGTTTTTGCAGGTTTCTCAGAATTGACGAATTATTCTCATTTGAGACTTGAGTTTGATTGCTCTTTCAACTTTGATGTTTTGCAGAGACGCAAATAACGTTTTGGATTCACTTCTGTGTAATTTTTAATTTAGGCTTTATTATTTAGAAAATTAAGTTTAATTAATTCGAGATGAAATAAAGGGTAAGGCATGATTATCATTACAAAGAGAAACTTATTAGTTAAAGAGATGTTACAACTAATATTATTCCCTAATGTGGGTCAATAAAGTCAAGAATTTGGGACATTTGTGAAAGGAAATAATTTTTTATGAGTATAAGAAGAAATATTATTACGTATAATAAATTATAATAACCCAAAAAATGAAATTGTATTAGTCTAATAAATATTAAGCCTTTTTCTAGAAATTTATTTCAGTTACGAGGTTTTGTGCATGTAATATTAGCTATATTTTCCCAGAGCTCATGTAGGAGACGTAAAAATATTGTTTATTACTTTAATTAATCTTACTATTTCAAAAACTAGCAAATATCAATAGCAATACCATGTATTATCAAATATTAGATTGTTGTACAAGCTATACAAGTTCTTGTTTAATTTCCATTTTCATTAAGCAATTAGTTTCATTGATAAATTATATATTCATATGTGTCATATTTATTCAATTCTATTATTTGTAAATATAAAATAGTAAATTTTTGTTATGCACGAAGCCAAACTTGGCTCTCCCAAACTCTTTGAAAATATACACGTGCAGAAAAAATAAATTTATTCTTTATACCCAATCATTTATTCATTTTGATTTTGTCCCCAAAAAATGTCCTTTCTCATCCCTTTTTCACCCTTCCTTTTCATCTAGGCCCTTCGAATAAAAATAAATATTGTATGTATATTCACGTAGATCCGCGTATGAATTTTCATGAGTTGTATAACAGGGATTCAAAATATACCGTAGGGTCCTGTTAAATCCTTAAATAAATATACAGACCTACTGTTGATTTATCAACACAGAATCTATTCTGATTTCATCCCTTTAAACTATAAACTGTAAATATTATTTTTAATATTAATATATGTTTAACTTAATTTCAATATAAACCTATTGGGTGTATTGTCATTAATACTACTATTTATTTAAGTTAATTATTTAGAAATATTTACAAAATCAAACCAAATATATATATTTGTACACAGGGCATATTCCTCTCAATTAACATCCTACATGACGCATTTCCGTCAAAAAAGTCAACCCCTTAAACTTCAACCCCTTAAAAATTCAACCCCTTAAGCTTCAACTCCTTAAACTTCAATCCCTTAAATCACTTACTCCTTAAACTTCAACCCCTTGTAAATTAGGGTGGATTGTTTATGTATAATTTACTATATTTTTCTGCGTTCAGGTTATTACACATGGCATAATTGCAAATATACAAATTTTGCAAATATACAAATATATTATTTTCAGGTACTTCTGGACATTGGAGCGTAAATGACGTTCAGAAAGACACCGAGAAGGATTATGGTCCTCGGTTTTCGGTACGGATCCTACAACTGTATTTTTTTTATATGAAGAATAAAACTTAAAAAGCGATATAGTTCAGATTATAGTTAAAAGTCAGTTTTTGACAAAATAATGTTTTCGGATGGATGATAGATATTTTAAAATTGTAAAACTACCAGTTCTCTGATGATGATGACCAATTAATAAGAACAAACACGATCTGTAATCTGTATTAAGTATAATTTTAACAATTTGAGTATAGGTCTCAAAAATATTAGTAAAAATAACATAATGTTAAATAATTTTAGTTACGTATACATTTATACTGATATGACAAGACACAATTTTAAAGCCGATATAATTAAATAATATTTATTTTTAACAGTAACTTGTCCCTCTTATGAACGAAGTACGAATATGTATTTAGCTTAGCAAAAATAATTATTTACAGGTAATTCACATAAAACTTTTATACATTTTCTAAAATAATTCTGTCATCTCAAGTAGGTCGAGGAATCATTGATATTTGAAAAAGGATGGGTACAGTTATTAGGAAGTTTAGAGAGCAGGGAAATTCGGGAGGGTATTGAACGAAAGAATGTTTGAATTTGGAACCTTCAATATTCCACTACCAAGGAAGGAAAGGGCCAAGTGTAAACAGTCCCTAAAACTGTTCCTTCTTAGAGAACCTCCTGAGCCAATAACCTCTTCTTTATCTACCTCTCTGCAGACTTCAGACCACAATTTAACTGTTCAAACTACCTCAATAAATCATTAAAATACTCCCTCTTGATATACCCTCCCTTCTTACAGTCATTTCTCAAAATCAAAACTCTATACTTTATATTGTCACAAGTCTGACTTTGAAACAATGAATTATGTTTAATTTTAAACCATTTACAGCAATTTAATTGTCCTATTTATACAAGCAATTGATTTAATATTATTCCTATGTAAATTGGTATTTAATTAATATCAACCTTTTTGTTCAGTACAACGAAACCAAATTGAAAAGTCTTGTAGTTCAAACTGAAGTTTTATGATAATTTATTAAGATTGTTAGAATCAGATTCAAATGCTTAATATATATGCTCTAGAATCTAGAATTAAAAATTTTCTCAAGAATGTTACTCCACAACAACTTTAATAACGATTATTATTAAATAGGCTCTTATCCTTATCTATATACTTATTCTCTATATCCTTATCTTCTCTATTTCCCTTGTCTATCTATTTATTTATTTTAGGCTGTTATCCTCACCTTATTTATCAATTTATTTGTTTACAGGTTCCTGCCTAAATTTCTGTAGGATTTGTGTTAATGGCTATTGTAAATCGTTGGTTGTTGCTTAAAAAAATATATTACATACAATTAAAAAATGAATTAATAACAAAAAGTAGAATCAAAGTTCTTAATATATAAATTATTTTCAGACATTTCATTTTTAAGTTTTGTAGTACATATTCATACTACGGAAAGTTTAAATTTTAATTTAAATCAAATTATAATTATTATTAACAATGGGAGACTATAGTTGGTAGAGAGAGAAAAGAAAGAGGCTATAGACTATAGTTGGTAGAGCACTATACTGGAAATATAGAGGCCCGTGGTTCAAGTCCCGGCGCTGGAGTCTATTTTTCTCTCTGTCTCCTATTGTTAATAATAATTATAATTTGATTTAAATTTATGTTATTTTCAGGGCAAATACAGAATGTAACATTATTACGAAGCATCTAAAAAACAAATATTGATTTTGATTCTCCACCCTTTGTTAATTTTCTTATATTCTAAAAATAACTTGTGATAGGCAAAATAAAAATAGATTTGACGTTATCTTTTAATGGCATCTGCCCTTCTAATGATTATTTTTCCTGTAAAAATAAAGATTGGTAAAGGCTATTTTTGTCGATTTAATATAGTCCTAAGTGTCTCAACCCTATTTTTGTTCAACCCTACTTTACTAACACAATATCCAAGAAATTAAACAAATTTAAAAGGTCTGGCAAACAACTCTTTATGGTACATAAAATGCCAGGAAACTAAGTGATTTAGGCGAATAAAATTGCTTTAACGGGTGAACAGTAGATTCACTCGATTTGGAATTAATTAAGTGAATATTTTAAAACGGGTTTTCAACCGCATATGCGTCTTTAGTCTATCTATAGAGAAAAGGAATAATAATTTCCTAACTAAGCCGTATTGACCAAATAAGTTAAAAAGGAGTATCAAATATTTGAATTTTAACTATTGAAGTGATTACGTATATTG
>KZ651254.1:432918-445673 GCA_001010745.2 Gerris buenoi | reverse complement strand
TTTTTTTTTTTTTTTTTTTTTTTTTTTTTTTTTTTTTTTTTTTTTTTTTTTTTTTTTTTTTTTAACCCTAAAAGTTGTTCGGAATATCGGGGTTTTCGGATTTGCGGGGTTCGGATTCCTGGGGTTTTACTGTACATGATAGGATACGCGGAAGCTATATGCCTTACTAATTGGCAGTCTATTTTTTAATTGTATCAAAGAAATAAGTATTCGAATTAATTTTTTTCTATATTTTAACTTATTTTTGGAATGGATTTTGTAGCGTTTTATTTTAAATGATTCAGATTTGTTCCTTAATACCTATTCTGAGAATATTTATAAAGTATGGTGGTTTAATTTTAAGCTAAGATTGACTACTACGAATCAGTAGGTAGAGATGAATAAGACTCCTTAGGCAATTTAAGGCGAGTTGAATACTAACTATCTTATAAATATGTAAATTCAATTTTTTGGAAATCGAACTATGAGAATTGTTGTTCATAGACAATGTTTTTGAAATGAAACGCCTAAAGGACCTTATTACCCCATAAATTATACCATAAGGCTATTATTCTGATTCGAGTATCAGAAAAGTGAAAGTTAGCCCCAGGATCTGCTTATATTTTGGTTTTGATGGGCGATGGGCGACAAAGGATTACTGGTAATAACAACCATCAGAATAGATGACTGATGGTGGATGTATAGCCTTGTATCAGATAGATTTACACGAATCCAAATATATAGAATAGAACAGTATTTGATGATATTTATAGTCAAATGTGAAAATTCTCTGCCAATTAATGTGGTACATAGCTTCCTCGCGTTCTATTTTCTATATTTTAATGAGTTTATACCAGTGGTATCCAACTCCAGTATTCTAGAGGTGTAAGCCCACTAGCGCTGGTCGAGCTGTTTGGCGATTAAAATTGTAAACTACTTATGATCTTTTGACATTCCTCGAATTCTAAGATATAAACAAATACTGGTTGTTAGACGTTTGCACTATTTTGTAAATAAAGAAAAGAAAAAAATGAGCCTCGTAAGAGATGCGTGATAACTTCGAGTGCAAGAGATCTTAGGTTCGAATGTAGCAAACTGACAAATTAATTTATTCATTTATTTCTTTGAATTTAAAAGATCAAAATCTTTTGAACGGTGTAAAAGATTTAGTTGCAATTTTAACCGCTAAAATGCTCGACCAGTTGTCTAACACAGGTAGATAACGAGGGCAGCTGGAAATCTATCCGTTTAGGGATTTTATGATCGCTGGTTTATACAATTAAAAACTATTTTATAATTTATTTAATTTCTCCCCCGTTTTTTAAAACTGTTAAAATTGATTTTTAACAACAATTGTTTGATTTTTTTTTTTGACATTAATTAATATCAATTTAGCAAAATTTAAGGAGTCATCATACATCAAAAAATGTTTAAACTCATTGTTTGTTCTTATTTTATAAATTAATTTTTGTAGGTATATATTTTTTAATGTTTGTTATTATGGCCTACTGCATCTAAGCACATCTTGACAACACAATTGCTTTACATTTAATTTTTACGGGTAAATGTTGTTATTGTATTGTATAATAATGTTAATATAATAATCTTACTATAATAATTATATGGAAATGTTAAGTATGTGGTGCTTTATACCATTCTCTTTATATCATTGAAATAATTCATTGTAAACTAACTAGTTTGAGATATTAAATTCCATAGGTAAAGCAAATGTTAACATGATATAGCAGTTTGAAATTAATATCAAGTACTTGAAAGAGGATTATTTCAACTTGAACTATGACTATATCTTCAACTGACGGATTAATCAGAATAGCTTGTTTCAAACCAACAGAGTGATACTAATTGTTAAATCAAGGAGGAATTTATAGCTGAATCCCTAAATAGAATTCCATTGAACCGTAGGCTCCGTTAACCAATTGAATTTCCCCTCATAATCAATACTACTTGATTAGTATCTATTAGGAATGTTAGAACTTAATTTTACTTCCTCATTTAAAAAAAAAAAAAAAAAAAAATACGTGTGGTGTCGCGGGACACCCGGTAGGAACGAAGTTCCTTTTTTCATGAAACATAAATTATAAAACCACACTGCTAAGTACGTTGCTAACTACTTATATATGGCGGAGTTTGAAAAGAGACATAATTGAAAGTAACTAACTGTTTGTACCTAGCGGAGTTAAGGCAAAATTAAAAGAAAAGTGTTATTTGTATCATTAAAGCAAGCGTCTTGCAATAAATATGCATTGAAATTAAGAAAAAATTTAGTTAAAGAGTCTGATTGTTAAAGAATGTTAGATTGAAATAAGTGAAATTTGACATATATAACAAAAATAAACAAAACAAGTCAAGTAACAGGCTTCCTTAATAACACTTTTTCCCGTCTTAACATTTTTGAAGCTTACGTATACGCGAGCGTTGCGCGTGAACGCTTGGGCGGATAACGTTTTCCAACGAACTTAGCCTAGGCATTGGTAAAGCATGAACATGTGTACCAAATTTTAACTAACTCGGTGAACTTTTACTCAAGTTATTGTCATCGGTAGATTTCGTGACGGTGATTTTGGACGTTCTTTTCGTATTCACTCTCGGGATCCAGAACGTGCCATAAGGAACTTCCAAAAGGTAGTGTAAGATTCGTTTCTAAATATTATTATATACAATGTGACCAGTTTGAATGGGGGAAAAAAGAAATCCTGGTTTTATGACCCAAGATGAATAGAAAAATGGTATATATGTATATGCCTTTTGAAATTCTCTATAGTTTTCGAGACATTTCGATATGTCGATATCTTCGATGCATTGTTTTACTTCTCAAATATAATGCGTAATTACTTGAAAACAAGAAGTTTTAGATTTGCGGTTTTCACCATTAGAGAGGGTATTAAATTTCCATTAATATTACTTACAAGATTACCCACGTATTACATTTAAAAATAGAACTTACACTCATTTACAATGTTAAATTAGAGTAGTGTAAAACAATTGAGTAATATTTAAACCACCATAATTTTGTTAATACCATTGTTACCGTTACCACTGATTTCTGAAGAGCTTAAAAACTGACCCACTTCACTACGTTTAAAACGATGTAACATAACCTATACTCTGTTTAAAATATCAATCAATAAGCTAGCTAAAATTTAGCTCCAATTCGGACCCAATCAATAAGGTAGCCCCCATGTTGGAGCTAAAATTGATTTTGCGATTTCGCCACGTGTATGATTTTCCTGTACATGTATGGCAAATTTCGTCAAAATCGGTCCAGTAGTTTAGGCTCCTGGCGTCTGCACAGACGACAGACTCCAGGGGACTTCAAAACGTGTAACTTCATCAAAATGTCAAAATCAAATTTTTGCGCCATCAAAATACTTTCTCTTTATAAAAAAAGAAAAAAAAATGTCACTATTTAGTAAAATTGTACTATAAATTGATAATATCCTAGTCAAGTAGTTTAGGCTCTAGAGTCTGCGCTCAGACGACAGACAGACAAACTTTTTTGGATTCAGGGGACTTCAAAACGTGTAACTTCATCAAAATGTCAAAATCAAATTTTTGCGCCATCAAAATACTTTCTCTTTATAAAAAAAGTAAAAAATTCTTAAAATAAATATAATGCAAAGTTAATCTGATACTAAGAAATGTTCACTTTTCTAGACTCAAGGATCTTGACGAGCAAGTCTATCAATATTAAATTCGCCCGCTATCTTATTACTCTTTACTTTCTACGTATATAAAAATTTATAACAACAAAAAAATATTTACAGCAAGGCAGTCGTGCCAACTTAGGTGTATAATTCAAATATTCATAGTTAGTTAACTAATATGAGATCAAAGGATCGGATTTTTAGCCCGTTGAAGCATTCAGAGAAATTGACACCTCTTTCAAAGTGGAGCTGTTTAGTGTCTATTTTTAAAATTTAAACTTTTTATTTTAGTTAAATTTTTGTCTTTCAATTCAAAGTAATTTTATCTGTTTCCAATGCTTTATTAAAATGTAAGCTTGAGTTACTAGACTTTATTATTGAAACGGATGAGATGAAATATACTTTTTCATACATAACAGTGATTTATATTACTTCAAATGAACAATTTTAGTATTTAAATAGTATGGAAGCACATAGATATAGAAGAATAGTTTACTTGTTCAAAATTGGAACTATATCGATTTGACTGTATAAAGGGGTGATTAGAAAATAATTGTCGGTTATGCTAAGTCAAACAGGATGTGGAAAGTGCTATTCGGAAATTCTCCAAGGTTTGATTTCAATTATAAAGATATGGATCTTAATGAGATGTATAAAAGGTTATTTCTGGTTAAGATGAGGTCTAGATATGGATCACTAGCTGCTTGTTTATGATACCAAGAGCGGAACAGCATCCAGAATTAGTGAGTTTAATTTATTCAGCAATTCTGCGCCTTGCTTCTGTATTCTCTGAGTTAATATCGCTACTCTAATACAAGCCCTAACATCAGTAATTGAAATTATGCGAACTTATATTGAAATTACCAATAAATTTATAAGTTATTACAAAACCAAAGTTAAGCATTGTGAATCTATAGTTAACTATGCATCGGTATCCTATCAATCTAATCTTAGTTAAATCTAAATTAAGTTTATACTTTTACAATTATAGTATTTTGCATTTCTTTCAATAGAGTCAATAAAATACATTACTATGGTGATGAAGTATATTGGGTTATTTGTTTATGAGATAAAACTTGCCCAGAAAGGGGTAACTTGTCCATAGCAGAGTTATCATAGAAATTAATAATTGCAAGATAAAAAGAACTTTTTATATACTACGTTTATAAATTTTCTGTCATAAATCATTCATTTGAATCCTGTCAAGATGAAGATTGTAAATATGGGATATGCCAAAACAAATAAAATAACTTGCGGATTTTTTCCGAATTAACTTTGCATACAGAACAATTTGCTAAAAACTAATTAAATTTTGCTGAAAGATGGATGAAAGTATTAAAACAATGCATTGTCATAGTTTTTTGAGCTATTCTAAAAGTTTAAAATGTCTAGCTACTCGGGAAGTTAGTTAAAAATCAATTGCAAGATTTGTTCTGGACAAACAATCAAACAACCAAACAAGAAAGGAGCTAATAAAAACGTAGTAAAAAAGTATTAAGTTAGTTGAAGATTAATTTAATGGCATCCAAATAAATGTTTCAAAATAAAATACAAAATTAAACAAGATAATACTCAATTTTGCTGATTATGTCGGACAAGGGTTTGTGAAATAAACTGTTAAATAATGTTTAATAAGCTGTTAATGTCACTTAAATTTTAAATAGACTTTATATTTTATTATCTTTAAAATAACATGGGTCATGAGTCATGACAATTTTATTATACCACCCTTAATATTTTTGACATAAAAGAAATTTGCAAGAAAATAAATTATTATTTTTTAAAGAGAAACTTTCACTGCCTTTTTTGGGCTATTTTTTCTATAACCCCCCCCCTTACTTCTACAAAAAACTCATAACTTGATTTGAATTCGGAAATAAAAGAAGAAAAAAATCTGTAGAGTCTTTAAAATTATTTTTCTTTTTTCTTTCAGAAAAAAAGTTAACATTTATTTGAAAATTATGTCAAACAACCATAAGAAAACCAATAAAATCAATCAATCTGAAGTTCTTCTGTCTATACATGAAACTCCAAATTTCACTTCTCAGTTTTCCCTATTCCATAGATAATCACAAACACATTATTATTATAATGAGATGTAAAATTTATTCCTATTACACAATTAAGCATAATAATTAATTAGTGTTTTTTGTCAAATTCACATGTAGAGACTTATTTTTATTGAGCGACAATTAGTAAATTCAGTGCCTTTTGTATATGAGTAAAGCAGGTCAAACTTTCAAAAACATTTAAGATTTGGGATAAGGAAAGTAATTAGCTATTAAGACCCAAAGACGCTTTTCGATACGACTTACAGTTTACCCGCAATTTGGTTCCGAAAATACCCTTAAAAAAACACTAAAATGCTAATATCTCCCAAACCGCTTGTCCGATTGTACTCAAAAAGTATAGGTACAATCTAAATCTACTATATAGGACACATATATACCCCAAAGGAAATTGAAATCAAATAAAGCCTACTGAAGTTATCGTCGACAGACCGATTTCGTGCTTAAGCGACTGTAGCTCCGAAACCTCGTAAGCTACAATGATGTGATTTACGCCATCAGTTTTGCCGTCACGAGTTCCAAAAAATGCCGCAAACCGCATCTCAATACGATGTCTTGAAGCGATGCTATAGAGGTTTAAAGTTCCGAACGAACGTACGAACGTACGAACGTACGAACGTACGTACATACATACGTACGCACAGACATACATGTATATGAAACGGATTTCTATGACACCCCCGGGTTCTTAAGACCTGTCCTTCACAGAGATCTCGGAATCACGTTTTGGAGGGTATCACCATACTTCCATTTTCATGGAAGTAAAAAGTAAGGCCATTTTTATTTCGATGTATGGCCGCCATATTGAATTACAGCCGCCATCTTGGATTTATTCACATTCTATTATCTCAGCTTCAAGTGGACCTAGAGTTCTGAAATTTGGTACATAGACTTATAGTAGCTAAAAAAGATATTTAAAGGTATTATTACTTCAATATATGGCCACCATATTGAATTACAACCGACATCTTGAATTTATTAAAACTCTATTATCTCAGCTTCCAGTGGACCTAGAGATCTGAAATTTGGTACACAGACCTATGATAGCCAAAGAAGAAAATTAAAGGTACTTTCCCTTCAACATACGGCCGCCATATTGGATTTAATCAAATACTATTATCTTAGCTTCCAGTGGATTTAAAGATTTTTAATTTGGTACACAGACTCATTGTAACTAAAATTGAAAATTGAAGGTAGTATAAAATAGAATAATTAAAAATTCATAAAAAAATAATAGGTATAACCTTACTAAAATACGAAATTATGTAACAATAAAGATATATTAATTATATTGCTTTAATTATTATTTACACACAGTGCCAACTTCTAGACGGATAAGGAGCGCGAAGCGCACCGATCCGGCTAGTTTGATATAAGACGGTTTACTTTATCTACTGGAAAAGTAGTTAGTTCTCTATTAATCAAAGGTGTTAAGTATCGTTATGGTAACACGAATCAGCAACAAGATAATCTGTTTATCTTCTAGCTGAAGATTAGTGAAAGGGAAACTTTGATAACGACTTCAAATCCTTCGTGCCTTGAAACAAGACAATCCACAGAAGTCAACACACTAATTGTTCTTATCTATTCAATGTTACGACTTTTCAAAGCATTCCTTTATATGCTTGAATGAAATGATTGAATATCAAATAGAGACTATATTGTTTTAATTAACGCGACAAGCGAAATAATGAGTGAACTATACTAGACTATCCCTAGAAATAGAAAATCAAATCTCTTCTCATCTAATCACCTCATGTTATCTTAAGGAATAACTAGATAAACATAAACTAATTAATAAAACTACAACTCTAAAATTCTATAATATTATGAAAGCATTTTTTTGTACAGTGGTCTTCAATTTGTATAACTTTGTAGACAAATTTTTGTGTTGACGGAAATAAAAACCAAGTTTTTCGTAATTTTGTATAAAAACTTTATAGGACCTAATGATTAACAGTGACAAGTAAACCAAAAATTGTTTTATACTATTTGTCTTTGTGTTTTATTTATTAGTTTTATAAGTATAAGTATTTTACAATCTTGGTAGAAAAAGATAACGCAAACTCCAAAAGAGACTAAAAAAGAGGTATCGTTAACCTGCATTGGCTTCAATGGCTGGATATCAATCTAGGTTTACGTCTGGGAAACCGTACAAATTGTGTAATGTAACGTGATTCATGTTTGAATTAAGGAACATACTGGTGTGTTGGCATATTTATTAGATAATAGTGCATAATAAATTCAATAGAATTCGTGAAATATAATACCATTTTAAGACGCAAGTTGTAGATTATGTGTTCATCAGAAAACATAGATTGTGAATTTATTAACAACGTAAATTGAATATATGAATAACAAAATATAGCTTTCATTTAAAGGTTAAGAGCTATAAACTGATGCTAATATCTTTTTTAAATATTTTTATGTATTTAGTTCATTCAGATTGTTAAAAGGTTTTTTCTGGTAACAGAATCAAATTCAAACATCTAAAGCAACCAGGTCTTCATTGATGGAGATGACAATAATATACTGCCGAGGTATAATAGCATGCCTATTATACCAACTAACATGATACATTTGTATTGATTTATTGATTTCATAATTGTACACAACGTAGTCGTTAGTGTCATTTCATCATTGCCATCTATCAAGAATTCGAATCACCACATACGTGGCGTTGGGGTTTGGACCTTGGTTTCAGGTAATTTGCAAGTTCGATAACCTCTTGGCCACGGCAATCCCTTCTACTTGTAATTTATTTGCTGTCACCAGGAATGAGGATGAGGAGGGTAGTGGTTTGCCTTTATAATCAAAGTAATACAAAGAAAGGGCCTCTTCATTAAATTAGCTTTCGGACACTTCTTTATGCCCAGCGAGTTCTTCAATGAAGAGAAAGAAAATTTAACTTTTCCTTTAAAAAAGCTTAACTTAAACCGAGATCTCAATGCTCTTTTTGATTTGATGTTCTTTTGAAGGAACTACCAAATGCTTTTTTCAACTTTTCTTCCTTTTACTTCCTCCATAAAAAAGGTATTTGGTTTACCAGTACTATTGGAAGCAGAAGATAAAGTTTTATCGCGATTCTCGTAAGAAAAGAAAACCACCTGGATTTCAGGTGGTACTAAAGATAGATAGATGCTACGTAGACGTATTCGATTGTATAAGAGTCCATACGCTTCTGTTCTGAGAGTAGAACTCTCTCGTCGAGAGTTTCTGGAGACCACTAAATCAATGTCTAAAGATGGTTAGCTTCTCCTTCATCTCCAGGGCGTTACCTCGTCCAGGGTTCCTTTCTCTATAGTTTTTCTGATAACCGTTTCCTTATAGGCCCTTAACCGACGAATCTTTTACCCGGGTTTCTGTGGTTTTAAGGACTTGTCAAAACTTCTAAGACCAGTTTTAAGATAAATTATATCTCCAATTTTATCCTTATTTTTTCCTTCTTCCTGAAGAGAATACTGGGGAAAAAATGCTCAGCCTTTCTTTGTCGTATTGGATAATTTATATAGGTATAAATAATTTAAGGGAAGAACGACTACTTATTTTAGAGATATTAGATTTATCATAGTTTATTCTCTATCAATTTATGTGCCCCTTAAATAAATAAAAAAAAAAACTAATAGAAAAGCCTCAACATGACCTGCATGGAAAGAATTTTCTTCTAGCCTATGGTCCACTTGGATCAACAGAAATTCAGTCAAGTTACATTAAATAACTTAATTATTAGTTTGTAATGCTTTATTTATGTTTAAGAATATATTTTATATTGATTTATTTCTCTTAATTATACACCGGTAGCTTACAGGCAGTCCCAAGTTACTAATGTACCACTGTACTAGTATACAACTATACTAATATAAAACAGTACTACTATCCTCCTATACTATATAAGGAAGATGGTCCTATGCACACTGCACACATACTTGATTTAACACTTCTCATATGATTTGTAAGTATGTATGAATTTATAAATTCTATTACTTATAGTTAAGTTTTTTATTACTGATTGTTTCTGTAGAAATGTTGCATTTATATTAAAACCATTTACTGAGGCAATTATTCAAAATATTAACCCTAATTTTGTATTCGTACTATTGTTTCTTTTTGCTATTGAGAAACAGTAATAGTTCTTATGAGTGGCCATTTTGATACCTCAGAGTCAGTCAAAAATCCTTCAGAGGAATCATATAAATAAATCATATAATAGAAAAAATAATAATAAACTATTAAATTAAAATTGTATGACAAAGCTTATTTACGATTCATAACAAAATTTTAATATGTTAGTTCCAAATGATTTTGAGTTATGGAGAAAAAGTTATTTTGTATCATTACGATATAATCATTCTTTATCACTCGGACCTCATGAATTTGAGATACGATATACCTACTAAATTATCATAAACAATAGTTTAGTAGTTGGTTGATGTTTGATTTGAGTTCATGGGTCAATTGCACAGTGAATATCAATTATTAGTTTGGCAAAAAGTATTGATAAAACTGACATAAAAATTGTAAAGATTTAAAAAATGAATATGTTAGGTATTACTTACTGAACCAAGCAGCTTGACGCTCAGAGAAGGTAAGCTCGTTCTCCTTAGTATTGTGAAGTAGAGCTCCAACGACCACAGTCGGTGTATTGATCATCATCCCAAGGGATAACAGCAGAAGACTCTGCGCCCATGTTGCCAGCACCTAGCACAACATAGTTGAGATATCAACTTAAATTATATTATCAGTGGCTTTTTATTTATTTATATAATTTATTGCAAATATTGAGCCTATTATGCCACTCCTATAAAACATGTAATAACGGCAATAAAATATTTTTTTTACAACCTATATGTATACTAATTGAACTATAGACAAATCCTGTGCTTTTTTGCCCATAGTCAAACAAGTCAATTATACATACTCTTTCCAAATCTCTTTGTATGGCTTGTTTAGGCCAAGTCTGACACCGTTTTTCTCTGTGATTTTATTTTGTTTTGAGGCGTTTTTCATTATTTGAACCCTATAACTATGACGCGTCAGACTGGAAAATCGGATAAAGTTCTGCGTCAGACAATATTAAAATGTTGAGTTATAGTGTTCAAATAATGTATCTTGAGAAAAGCAGCTGGTTATTAATCATTAATTAATATTAACTTACTTAGAATAGATTCTTACAATCTATTCTAACTCCATATAGCTGTCAGTGGTCGTGGATGTTGAATTCCTGAATTTTACCACCATAATTTCTCCATGTAAATATGGAAATTTAAGCTACGTCTAGACTGCTGAGCCGAACAGAGGAAGTTAGTTTCTGCTCATGCCCTGTCTAAAGTGCGCCTGCGCATGTCAGACTTGTCATGCGCAGAGACCAATGCTTGGTTCGTTTCCTATGTTTGGTTTGGCAGGCTAGACAAAGCTTTATTGTTTTATACGCTAATACAAACGGACATGTTTTTCTATCAAATTTCAAAGCGATTCCTGATTTTGAAGAGAGTCAAATATAGATTTAAAGACAAAATACATTACAAACAAAAATCTATATTTAGATTTTGGTGTCAAACTATTAATGTCTCATACTAAAAACTGAAATTAATTAATTTTTAAAATAATAGAGTTAAAGGAAAAAAATCATATCGGCACAGTACGCAAGATTAAAATGAAAAATTACGAAATCGCTCTTTTCATAACCTTCTTCCTGTAACATTCATTTTCTTAAATTATGTCTCCACTTCATTCATGCAAAAAAGCACAGGATTTGTCTATAGTTCAATTAGTATACATATAGGTTGTAAAAAAATATATTTTGAGTTATTATATATACTAGGTAGTTAAAAAAGTATTAATATCTTATACAATAAAAAATAAACTAATTTATTCACAATGAATGAAATAGTACGCAAATAGCTGTTCAATAAAATATTGCATTATTTCTCTGTTAATCATTTTAAATTTAGAATGAAAAAGCAAACATTATTTTCCAACTACTTACTTAGTTATTTGTTTTCGCCAGTAAATCATTTTAACAAATATGATTTTTTTAATTATTGTTTTGATCTGTGTATAATTTTTATACGAATTATTTTTTTTTATTCCTCTAATAGATAATACTATTAAAAAAAATGTCACGAATAGAGGAAGTTTAAATTTAAATCTAATTTTTTTTATGTACCTACTACAAAAATAAATATTTTTTCAAACAGTTTTATGACTATTCTTGAAAATCTCATTAAATAAAATATTAAAATGGAGCATAATTTGAATGCGCAGAAATTTACATTTACATGTCTGTATAAATCAGGTTGCAATCTGGCTTCAGACATCGTTGATGTTAGTTGAAGCGAATTAATTGAAATCTTGTAAGAGGTAATTTAAATTTAGAGATTAAGAACAAGAGAAGCTAGATTGTGTAATTTAAACGGGTAGGGTCTGTTGAGAAATCAATTACACAGAAACCAAGTTGGATTTACAACCGTTTTTACTTCAGTATCCATTGATACCTGAAAATTTGCATTGATTAGAGGTGCCAATTCTCCGATTCAAATTGAATTCTTAAGGTATTTCTATTAGGTGTAAATTATATTAGAGCTTTTGATTTTTTATTACTACCTTAATTTTAATAGTTATTTATGCAACAAGGGAGAGAAGTATGTTTTCCGGCTCGAGGTTAAGTTTTTTCCTGAGGCAACGTCGAGGAGAAAACTTCATTAGCTCCTGAGGCCGTAAGGCCGAGGGAGATAACTGTAGTATTAGCTCTCGAGGCTGGCCGAGAGAGATAATCCCGAGAGTAGAAATACTTCGATCCATGTTGCGTATTAATTTTTATCTACGACTAGTGCACCATGGTTAATAGCTATTAAGTTTGTAAATATAAATGTTTTACCTACAAATTTACGCAATTTAAACACCTTAAACTGATATTTAGTTACTTGATTTATTAAAATAACAATTATTATACTAAATATATACGTTTTTAATTTAATTACGTTTAGTTTGTTTTTAATTTAAAGACTTTGTATGATAACCTAAAGTAACCTTCCCGAAAAAA
>KZ651254.1:382191-395791 GCA_001010745.2 Gerris buenoi | reverse complement strand
GTTATCAAAGTGAAAAGTGCTTGCATAATAAACGAAAATCAAGCCTAAAACTACCCGGGAAAATTTACTATAGATGGAATATTTTAATGTCACAATTCAATAGAATATTATATTCTCAACTATAAGAACACATTAGCCATTAAATCGTGGATATCAACAAATTAAACTTAAAGCTTATTTGATTATAGTGGGATTAAAGTTATAGCCTCTATTTCAAATTACAATAAAAGTCTGATATTAAAAAGCAATTTAATGTGAAAGAAAACACAAACCAACTTCAATAAAAACTCAATTTTGAATCTGTTCTGTGCCCCAAGTACCGTTTTATTAATAGCCGGAAGGAACTGCAACTTTACACATTAAACCAGGCAAGCTTTTGTTTAGGAAGTGTTTTTTTTTTATTTATTTATTTTTTTATTATTTTTTTTTTTTTTTACAACATACATACTTGTCAGCTTCCCTCTAAAACTTATATTGACCAAAAGTTCATCGTCTCATAAAATTTAGTTTTGCTGCTTAGGTTTTTGTTAATTGAAAAATTCCTTTTAAAGTTGCATGGACCATGGACATTTTTTGTCAACCCTCGTTTGGATATGTGATTACCACAAAGGGCACTTGGTAAAAGGAGCGTCAAATTTTTAATTATTAGGTAAAGAATTTCTCAATTTATTTTTACGATCTCCGATGTTATTCATTAATTTAATAAATTAGTTTCTGCAAATATTTTTGACATAATATTACATAACATATAATTACCAAAAATAATCTACATATATGATATATATCTACATACATATATATTTTACAAAAATATTGTAAGTGCGTAATACTCTGTAAATTCTTTGCATATAGAATCTGTGGCTATAATTAAAACTACTTTTTAAACCATTGAATAATTCCTGTATGATTGATTAATGTTATATTAATCAAGTGAATTAATCGTCTTGCTATATTAAAATGCAAAGAGTAATAAAAATAAAATAATACTTCATACTCATGATGTGACTATGTAATACGTGCACATGATAGTAATGTAAAATAGTTAAAAAAATATATAAACCAATATGTAAGGGTATGAATAACCTAACGAATATATAATCAAATAAAAGGGATTACATATTGTTAATTTATAATGTGATATATATATATGCATATATATATATATATATATATATATATATATATATATATATATATATATATTAACTGAAGTACCCGGCGCAGCCCGGGTTGTATACAAAAATAAAGTCCTAAGTGACTAAAATATAAATAAAGAAATAGATACCTACATGTATATTATAAAAGTATCAGAACATTGTAAAATAAATAAGTATAAAAAATGGTTATGCGTTGAGGGAAATATGTCACAAACCTTACTTTTCCATGTTACTCCCCTCGTAAATAGAAATATCACAAAGATGTTCTTAACAACAATTACTGTATTCTTANTAATATTATGATAAATATATGTATATTATATTGACATTGAATAATAAATAAGTCATGACGTACTCCAAAATCTTTTTTTATTATTTGTTTTTTTTACTATTATTTTCTTGGATACCTTTACATACTCGATGGCATTACTTTTTATTTGTACTCGTCTGAAATATGTGGATAAGCAAATGAAGCAAACATCCTACTTACTCGTAACTATATCTGCAATACGATGACCTTCCGATAAAACCTACAGGTTAATAAATAACATGAGTTCACGATCACAATAAGAAAGTGAAAAACAATCGTGTGCTTTGATATTCAGGCCTTACTTAAGTATTTACATTTATTATTTTCGTCAGCACTAAAAATAGCACTGAAAAAAAAAAATATAAAATATAAAAAAAAAAATATATATATATATATATCCTCTTGGATGCAATTCGTATATCTCAGGCCTAGATTACGGACGCAATTCGAAAATGGGATTAAAAAAAAGTGCGGACTCAATTTGGATATCTTCTGGGTATTAGGAAGCAACTCGGAAACACCGAAGGAAATTACTTTTGATGTCAAGCCATTTTTACATTCTCATATACGTAGAATTTCTCAATATCGGCTCGGACGAGTTTGATTTTAAAAGTTCTAAAATAGATCCAATTTAAATTTGAATCTAAGGATATTTGTCATTTGCCTGGGAAAAAATATAGTTCAAGAGAATATAGATATAAATAAAAGGGGTGACGGGTTCGATTCTCCACCGGGGATAACTTTTATGGTAAATATTAAAAATATGTTTAATTATAACTAAATGTATCCACGAAATACCGAAATAGCTGAAAATTGAAAAAAAAAATAAATAAATAAAATAATAATAATAAAAAAATAAATATATAAAACTATCCAAAGTAATTATAAAAACTAATTATATCGGACTAATTTATTTGAATCACTACAGAATGTAATATAGAAACAACATCTGCCAACTAGTGTGCCACTTAGCTTCCTCACGTCCTGTCACGTACTATGTTTTCATATTATTATTTATTATAAAATTTCTGTGTGGTTGAGATACAGGACAGGATGTTAAAAAAGTGTGAATAGAAAAATAGATTACCAATTGGTGTGGCCCATAGCTTCCTCGCATTATATTACGTACTTTATTGATTTTATACTTTCAAAGCCGTTATTGTGTAATTTTTTTAATTGTTTCCCCCCACTTTATTAATCCGTCAAAATTGTTATGATTTTTTACTTAAATTGAAGTATCCATTTAGCAAAAGTTAAAGAGCGCAGACGGTTCAAATTAATTTAGGGCTATCTGAAGGCTACTTTTAAACTATAAAAGTTTTGTACAAATCAGATGAGTAATTTTGAAGCTATTAGTGTAAAAAAATGTATGTTTGAGTGCATATGGAAGAGGTTAAAACTTATATGGGACCAACAATGAGCTAATGACCTACCACCCAAATTTAATTAATCGGACGTGTAGTTTTTAAGATAATATGTTGGTTCGAAAAAATTGAACGTCAGGCCGACTGACAGACGCGGAACCAAAAATATTCCCTGATGTCTGAAACTGATTGCAGTCTTGGAATTTTTAAAATCGGAGACCTAAAAATTTTTAGTTCCTAAGAATTATATAGCTTCCGTTATCTTCGGTAGGCTCGGATGCAAAAACTATTATTTTTATTATTATTTTTAAAGAAGTAGTATCAATATGTATTGATTAATTTAACTATTTTGACATTGATCTTAAGTGAATGGATACACCTTAGTCTCGAATTATATGCATATTATGTTCTTTTACCTAAAAAGTGCACCTTTCTTTTAACTAAAAAGTTAATATAAAAACAACAGAACAATGATAAACAAAAAAAATAATAAAAATCTGCTTGTGTGTTTATTATATTTTCATAGCATAATACAATGTACTACTGCTCTACTATAACTTCCTTATGAGCTAAGAACTGACAGTTTTTGAACCTTGAGTTCAGAGTTATCACTGATCGACCTTTACATCCCGGTAATAATTTCCCTATTCCGCTTTTCAATAAATATAAAGATGAATTAAGTGACTAAATAAAAATAAAAATTATATTTATGTTTAGTATAATAATTTCTTATAATGTCAAACATTTCTTTTGAAAAATATCTCAAGTCTAAAAGGAATAAATTAAAAAATAAGCAGACAGTTATGCTACTATTTTGACAGTTATGTTATGTTTTTAGTTAGTTTTCCTTATTAAATAATTTAAGTTTTATCCAAATTCCCTTATTAGTCATGATGTGAAGACCAAACAGCCTTGGAAAACTTATATCAATAATGAATCTTCACACTGAGATGTTATTATGTTTTTGTATGTCCAATTAAAACAGAAAATATATGTTCCAGATATTATATATTATTTATTTCATACGCAACATTTTAATTCTCTCATCCATATTAATTTATTAATTTTATTTTTATTTTTTTATTTTTTATGAATTACTTCGGAAATATTATACAAAATGCCACTTGAAATAAAATTAAAACAAATATCACTCGGTACATTTTTTTTTCCTGGCATAAAGAAATCCTTGCAACAAATTGGTAACTAATAAACAGTAATATTATGATAATAATCTGCATATTTTACTTTATTTAAAACAAGATGCAGTATAGCAAAAATAAAAAATATAAAAATAAAAAAAAAATAAATGAAATAGAATAAAATAAATAAACAAATAAAAATAAAAGCACTTTTAAAATGTAGGTACAATTTTAATTTTATCTGTTTCTTTTTTTTACTTTTTTAATTTTTTTTTTTACTTTTTTTTGTGTATTTACGTGTATATGTGTGTGGAAATGTACAAATGTAAGTAAATATTTATAAAAGATATAGAGTAATCATTTTTATTAATGTTTAATAGAGATAGAATGAATTAAAGAATAAAAAAAATACATTTTTACAACTTGAATAAGTATAATATAACCAGACGCTCACATTTAGTTCTATTTATCAGCCAATATTATACTTAAATTATTTTTGTATACATCCAAACAAAATTTGAGTATATAGAAGGAAAAAGTTTCTTATTTTGAGTTTTCAAAATACATAAATTCTTTTTTAAAACTCTTGGTTGTTCTTCCTTTCAAAATGGTATTTTTATCTTTTGTTAACAAGCAATTACCTTTTTGATTGCATCAAAAAATATTATATAGTGAAGTGGTTCAAAATTGCAAAAAAAACATTTTTAGGCTAATAGGATTGGAGCCATATATGAGTTCCTAAGTTGAAGTGATGTATAAAAAAAATAATATGTGACTGAAAAATAAGAGTATACCCGAAAGACCACCTCAAATAAGGAAAATAAATCAAAACGAACCATGAAAAAAGTTTAAACGTACGAGCATGTATTAAATAATTAGAAAATAGTTTATTACCAGTAGTTAATTTGACAGATTATTAAAATTAAATTGTCAAAGATAAATTGATCCTAATTTGTTCCAAGGTAATACAGACATAAATAAAAATAAACAGGTAAAGTGAGTGCTAGTCAGTACACAACGAGGGTCCGTAGGCCACACTGTATAGTTAAGTAGTACCCTATTTATGGTGTTTTTAAAATGCTAAAAAGCCTACTTTAAAATATTTTATGGGTCTGATATTCTCAAAACACATTAACAAACTTCTGATGAAGTATTTTTTTGCCATTGAACCGAAAAACAGTCATATAAATACATCGNATATTATCTATTCACCGCATTGAAAATTACCACTTTAATTTAAAAGCCGGCATTGTAATATCAATTAACTTTTGATGGAGAGGTTCAAGTTTTTTTCCTATAGGTAAGGCTTTTAATTCGGGTACAAAAATGTATACCTGGGAATACGTTCCACTTCAAACGTGCCTACGCTCGCCCTATCAAAGTTATAACCAAAGTGTTATATATTTTTGTAATCAGCTCGACGTACCCTTTAATATGATACCCCTCACGATAAGTTTTTTTTTACCCTAAAATTTTTGAAAAATATTTTTTTTTAAGTCGCTATATTTTTAACATGTGTGCGTAGGTACAAGACATACACATGCCAAATTTCAAAGTCATCGGACGAAAGGTGTAGCTGTGAGAGCATACGACGGACGGACGGACAGACAGACGCGCGAAAATATAAGGGTCCTTGGCTTTAGCCTACGGACCCTAAAAAAGATTGCTTCATTCACACATGCTTTCATACAAATTAAAGATTAAACCAAATTGTTTCACACTAAATATTCATTCACAAAGAGTGCTGTGTTGATTTGACACACGCATTCATACAAATTAAAGTAAAGTTTATACAACATTTTTTCACACTTAACAGTCACTCACACATAAAATGTGTGAAAAAAATATAAAATAAAAATATTTTATGGAAATTAATAAAATTATTTTCAAATCAAGTAATAAGCTAATAATATATGAAAATGACAAAGCATTTGTTAATAATAAAAACAGATAATTAATTATTGTAATATCCACACCTAGTTAAATAACAACTAACATACAAACCTCAAGTGTTGAAAAAAAAGTATGTATATATTATATCACAATTGTATTACCATCTAATACTGCGCAAATTTCGTCTCTATACTTATAAATTCCCTGCAAGCATTTTGAACGTGCTCAAAGAAAAAATTGGCAATGATCTGTGTAATTCATTACTTTGGCTCATCCTCACTAATAACCATGCGTTACGCATAAACTTTTCGTTTAATATTGGAAGGCAGTGTGACGTGTGAACTATTTGAGAATGATACCTTATTGTATATTTTTCTGAAAACAAACTAAAATTTGATATTTAATAGCTTTACGGAATTCTAAATACATAATATGTTATCTACGATTGATACGAAACCCTCTTTATTGTGCTATTCTATTGAAGAAACCATAAGTACCCAAACAATTGTTTTCCCCCTCTTGGAACCATACCTTTTTGAACTTTAATTAGTAACTATTGAGTTATATTGACCAATGGTTTAAGAGCAAAAAATACCAATTTATAATAAACAACGAATAGATCATGTTAATTACAAATCTTATTGAACTTTAGTTGTATAAACTACTTAAGTTTAATCATTAGTTGGTACTCGTTGAAATACAATTTTACATTAGATTTGAATACGTCTTTCACTTGGGTAATGGCTTATACATCAAAAGTAATTGCTTATATATCAAAATCAAGACATTGTAAGTAACGAAATGTTATAAACAAAGTTATAGAGAACGTATTTAGAAGGTAAAGGAGCAAAATTGTAAAACCTGTCACGTTCAGGCGCAACAGCAAGGTGGATTTGTGTATGGAAATACTTGATGTTCATGATCAAGACTTAAAACCAACTCATTGTTTAACAACATTGTTAAAATCTCTATCCGAAGAAATTTCAACCACTCTCTAATATAAGATATGTTCAACGTTCAATTTTCAACGTGTGTATTAGTTAAAAATTATTACATACTCATTACACCGAACGAGTAAAGTAATAAAGAATTACTTCGTACAAGAAAATTATTAACATATCAATATTTATAAGTAAAATTATTGATTCTATTCAGAGTTTAGCCCTTTGGCGTAGCCACACAAGGGCCAGTTCACAGACGGTTAAGTAGATACTAGGGCGGTGTTAGTGACAATAATACCATTTTTCATGCATTGGTTGTTTTGACGGAGATTTTGTGGTACTCAGAAAAAACATTATCTTATATTACCCACTATTTTTTTAAAAAATCAGCATATTGTCAACAACAATGATTATTACAATTTTTATTATTATTATCATTACATTATTGAAACTTTTTAAGTGCAGAGAAAATATTTGATATGGATAAATTCATAGTACGAAATACAATAATACTGATCATAAACTAATTAAATGAAATCCTTACTTATTAAATTTTCATGGTAATTGGTTTGTACATAACGCCATTATCAAAATAAGAAGTCCCTCTTTATTATGCTATTCTATTTGAGGTACTTGGTATGATGGTACTCTGACCCAGCACGATACTTCTTCAAGGTTGCTTCAGGTCTTCTTAGGAATAACATAAATGGTCTCTCCACTCTCCACGTAAATTGAAAATTGTTTTGTGCTTTGCTTCACAACTTTCAGCATTCATAACTCGGTCACCAGTGCCGATTGTGAAAGAATTAGTCAACTTGATAAAAAAGAATTAAGAGAGAATAATATGTCGGAGTCTGCTTTATGTTGAAAATCAACGTGATACTACAGATGTGCGTGTACATTAAATAAATTTCAATTAAATGAAAAAAAATAAAAATAAAATAATAAAAAAATAAAAAATAAACATAAAATAAAAATTATTTGACTAGGTAATATAATTGGCCAAAATCAAGAAAAACAAATTCTTTAGGAATAATTATAAATAATTAAATTTTCTCGAAAAAAATAATATTACTTTTAACGATAAGTGTACTTCTTCAAGGACGCCATATTGAGTTATAAATTTGTAGTCAGTGTAGAGAGGTTGAAAGTCTTGTTAGACCCATGATCTAAGACCCGAAAACATCAGTCAAATTCAAACCTCCGTTAACTCCTTAATTGCTTTCTATATTCTACATATTATCTATTCACCGCATTGAAAATTACCACTTTAATTTAAAAGCCGGCATTGTAATATCAATTAACTTTTGATGGAGAGGTTCAAGTTTTTTTCCTATAGGTAAGGCTTTTAATTCGGGTACAAAAATGTATACCTTCTATACAATGCTTGAAGGGCCTTTTGACCATCTCTACTACATTCTTTCGTTCCTCTGATTAGATCAAACAACATAACCTTTTTATATATTCAGAAGACTTCGATATTCCAACATAGATTGTGTATATTATTTATGGTTTATTACTTGTTTTATAAACACGTGCATATAGACTCGATTACTATTATTAGTAAATTCAATATAAAACTTAAAAACTAGTAATTAAATATATCAATAAATAATTTGTATAATTACATACCTACTACAGCAAGATTGGGATTATAAAATCAAGATAATTCTATTTATCTGTGATTAATGCGTTTAATATTTAATTTATTTTAAGGTAGAATATGTTATTTAACAAGAAAAGGTTCAGGGATTTAGCATTTTTGGCAAAGGGCATCATTGATGATTATTATCATTGATGCATCATGATTCAATTAGATCATCAATAGTTGGAATGGCTGGTGGAAAAAAGTGTGTTTTGTGATCGACTGGAATAGTTCACCATAATGAGAACTTTTCTCCTCAATTCCTTTTCACCTTTTTTTAAAAGCTTTTATTTAACTTGCAATGTTTGTATGTATGTATAGGTATGTATGTTCGGGGTCAAATCTTGCAACTGAATTTTAAAGCAGTTATCCTCAACCGATTGAATTAAAATTTTGCATAAACATTTAGTTTGGATAACAATGCATGGTTAGCTAAGTGACGTCGTGCTAAATCTAATATGACTGTCAGCTCAAGATGGCGAAGTGGTTATTTTTTATGCACGCCCATGATATGGGTAATGAAAGGGTTTGCTGAGAATAATACGAATAAAAGCTTGTTTTTTAAAAATATTTTTATATAATCAACTTATTTTCAAATTTTCAAAACAAAAAGTTGGATGAAAAGATGGAGAATAATTATTAAGAAGACCAGGTCTCTTTTTTCTAAATTATTCGAGAGCAACCTTGCAACCTTGGATTTGAGATTTGAGGAGTTTCAATAAGATAATTTGTAGAAAACAATTGCAACAACCAACATTAAATCCAACCACATACAAGAAAATGAAGTAAATTTAGCTATCAAATAAGAAGGTTTTTTTTATCCCAAATATAGAATCAAAACACTGGCCGAATATTGAGCCAGTATTTTTTTTCTACACACACATATACATAATGTAGACTCTGCCTATACACAGGGAGCTTTTGAACACCAATATCGAGGCAGAAACCGACATTCAAATTAAAAATTTCCCCACAACGGAATTTGAACAGAATGGTTGAACACTGTACACGTGTTTTTAAGCATTCAAATGTCGTAAATACAATATTATTTATTGTTCTAAAGGAATTAATTTGCGTGGAAACTAAAATTACCTTACTAATTTTTAGTCAAAAAGTCATTAAAGAGTGGAACCATAACATTTTTGTACTGATAATAACCATTCATACTTAAGTGTTCTTAATTTATAGTTGCGTGTCACAGTCCAACGGACGGGCAGAATGGAATGACTTAGGGCCTTGATAAACGTATAGTCATAAATCATATCAAAGGAATCGAAATCAAGTAAATTGGTTGTTTTTTTTGTTTAAACCTAATCAAGTCGAAAGCCCTAAATAAATATAATTTATATATCCTTTTTTGCCACAAATCGTAGTTTGGTTACACTTATTATTTGTTGTATGGTTAAAATATTAACATACATTAATTTACGATATCGTTAAATCTTTTTAATTATATACAATTCAAATCCTATAAATTATAATAAATTTAGGTGCAGACAAAAAAAAAAAGAAAAAAGAAAAAAGAAAAAAAGAACACTGAAGTGTTAGATCAAATAACCGGTTTTGATCAATTCTTTTGTCCGGTTTGTTTAAAATCTTGTGTAACGCGTTTATATATATGTGGCATGTCCACACTGCACTTCACGAATATTATTAATTATTTATGATGTTTATTGTAATTTCAACATGTTGTTTATTGATTGAAATTAAGTTCGAAGATTAATTATTTATTTTACAGGTTAACATTTATATTACTTTTATTTAAGATTGTTTAGTTAATGTTGAATTATTACACAAAAAATAAATTACATTTTTAAATTGCTTATACAATATTAATTATTTATTTTAGTTTTATTGCAAATGGTGAAGTCAATATAAATAATATTATGTGGAAACAAATTTATATTTAATATTCTTGTTTGTTACGCACAAATGCACTTGCTTATACAAATGCACTTGCTTATACAATATTAATTATTTATTTTAGTTTTATTGCAAATGGTGAAGTCAATATAAATAATATTATGTGGAAACAAATTTATATTTAATATTCTTGTTTGTTACGCACAAATGAAGAAAGAGCTAAATAAAGAAAGGTCCAACAGGTGTTTTTTTTTAAATTATAATTATGTTTGGCTTACTCGACCAATTTTATGTTTTATATTATAAATGTCCTCATATAAAACTCAGGGAAATCCTATCCCCCCCCCCACCTATTACCTCGTCGGAATTTTTAAGTACGACAGGGACTTCACTCAGACTTTGTGATAAATGATTTAATTTACTACTAACGAACAAACTCAAAATTATAACTCACAAATCATATTATAAACCCTATTTTGATATACGCACTCTAACTGTAGGGATAGATCAATACATCAAAATATAATACCTGTAATCTATAATATAATTATTCGATCTAAATGTTCCCTACATTCATAATAATATCCTCTCGTTACAAATTCCTCCTGGTACTGCATTTACCTTAGAGATAAATTATTTGATGTAATTAATTATTAAAAATATTAATAAGATCCGGTCGATAAAATAAAATTATAGTTGTGGCTGCATAATTAAAAAAAAAAAAAAAAAAAAAAAATGTAGTCTGCTACCTTAGGGTTTCTATTCTAAAACTTGAAGTGAAATTATAGCTTTTATTTCGTTACGTATTCTGATTTATTGCTTCCGAGCTTACCGAAGGTAACGGAGTATATGTAATCAAATAACGAACATTTTTGAAGTCTTCGATTTCAAAATTTCCAAGACAGAAATCCATTTCAGACATAAGGGGACAATTTTGGTTCCGTGTCTGTCTATGCGGCTGTCGCTCAATCAACAAATTTACCAACATAACTTAAAAACTATCTCTTCGATTTTATTGAAATTTAGATGGTAGATCATAATTATCCCGGGAACATTTTTGGTTCCGTGTCTATCTGTCGGTCTATCTGTTGGTCAGTCTGTCGTTCAATTTTTGCAAACCAATATATCTTAAAAACTACAAGTCCGATTTTAATGAAATTTGGGTGGTAGGTCATGAATATCCCATTGTCGGTCCCATATAAGTTTCAACCTTCTATGCTCATTTCATTCCCCTTTACATGCGCACAAACAGTAATTATTGACACATATATATCTTCAAAAGTACTAACTTGATTTTTATGAAATTTGAATGGTTTGTCGAAAGTAGCCTGGAGATAGCCCTCGATTGATTTCAACTATCTGCAACCGTCTTTAAATTGTGATAAATTGATTATTTAAACTATGTAAAAAAAATTGAGAATTAAAAAAATTGGGGAAAAATAAATGAATTTGACAATAATAGGTTGCAAAAGTATACAATCATTTAAGGATACGAAATAGAACGCGAGGAAGCTATGCGCCACACTAATGGGCAGGCTAATGGCTAAGGCTAATAGGCTATTTTTGGTTTTGGTGACAGTGATCATAGGTTGTTTCTTTCCGCAATATCGTTTCATTTCAACATCAATATGACTGTTAAATCTCCCTGCGTATACTACCAGAAAGAGGAGGAATGCTTTATAAGTGGAATGTGATAAGCCTGAACTCTCTATGACTTACATTTACAACCATAACAGAACTTACTCTTTAAGTTCTAATGTAAAAAACATAGATTTTTTTACGAATAGATCTCCTTCTCTCTCCATTTTGTTCATTATCCTTCTTTTACTGTCATATTTTGGTAAGAAACGACCTTTTCTCACGTAATTAACATTATGCTCCACAAATAACTTAATCAATATTAGCCCAGTAGTTTAAGCTCTACATGGCCATCACACTACTTTCTTTATATACATACTTCGTATATTATAAGAAATTAAAAATAACATTTATTAACATTTAATTAATTGTTTTAATTAAAAAAATACAATAGCTCTGTTTTTAAGAGCGATATTATTATAAAGAGGGGGGCGTTATTATTATGAATTCAATCCTTTAGCAGCTTCTTTACAATAACACTCACAATAATGCTTAAGCTATTCTTGTATTATTTCTTATCTTCTTACTTGCTGAAGCGTTTTACTTTTCGTTTATATTGAATAAACATTTAAATTGAGCTTTCTTTAGAAAAAACCTAAAGCTTTTGAGATAGGGTAGTGGATACAGAATAAAATATAATGTAAGGGGAACAGGTGCTTCAGTTTGTATGAGGGCAAAAATGTATAATAATACAACTTCGAAGTTGATTTTTTTTATATATCTTTATTATGCTTTTTCTTAAATGTATAAATTGAAAAGTAAACAATATTATATACTATAACTCATAATACCGCATGGGTATTACTATATTTTGTTCAATGTAACTTGAAACACTTCAGCAGAAAGCAACATACAAAATTGATTACCATATTCTGCAACATGAAATAGTTATTACTATGGAAATGAAGAGAGGGCAATTTGACTTAATGAAAATATACGAAACGAATACATAAACGAGTACGAGTATATTAGAAGATAAAAGAAGATTGATGGAATGTGTGTAGGAGAGATTGAATGTACTCTGATCCTTACCATATATCCCTCAATAATACATTCTCTATTCAAACATGATTCCATTTCTCTTTGATATATTCGATAGAATACACTTCTAGACCAACCACTTCACACGTTCCCCACTTTACTCCATGGAATATCTATCATACATAGTATGCTATTTGTAACAAACACAGTTTGTCCCAAGATAGAGTAACCAAGAGTTTTGTTTTTTTCTTATTTTTGGGGTTTTAGAAATAAAGTTATTCTATATAAAAACTTCTGCTTGTTCTTAATTTTCTAATGATAATTTGAGTGTTCAAGTTTCTTAAAAACTGTAAAAAAATGACTAAAAGCAAACAACCATTATTTTTTAAAATAAATACTACATATATTTATAAAAATGTATATAAAAAAATATATTATAAAAATGACAAAAAAGTGCTAATATTATTATATTTTATGAAAATGAAATAAATCACAAAGTAAAAAGTAAGCTCAAATAAGAAAAGTTTTTTGTTTGCCGTCAGAATAAATAATTAATAATTCAAATATTTACAACCTTATCAGAAAACAACTATCTCAAAAATCCCAACAGTGTTAAAATAATTCCATTTATCACAATTTAATTTCCACTTTTTTTTTTTTTTTTTTTTT
>KZ651254.1:341837-365867 GCA_001010745.2 Gerris buenoi | reverse complement strand
ATAATTAATAATATATATAATAATAAGTAATATTTAATAATAAATTAACTGAGTAATATCTCTAAATCAAAATATTTATCTTACAATTGAAATTGTTGTGTGCCACTCGTAGAAGTCCTCCAACTTAGGACTTTTATGACGTAAAATTAGAAAAATTAGGCCTAGATTTGCGGTTCTTACAAAATATATGTGTCCTGATTGAGTATAATTTAATTTTTAACCTTAACGTCAGAGGAAGTACGAAAAAGTATAATTTTTATTGTAGAAATTCAGAGTACTTTTAAATTAGATAGGAACACATTTGGAAAAAAGAACATGTAGAAAAGAAACCAACGGACAGAAGGTTGAAACGTTTATGGGACAATAATCGGCCATTTATAAGTAATTAAATTATGAATCAAATGCTAATTTGACCCATAATAAATTGTTTTTAAAATTAAGGCTTTGATGGTTTAATATCAATTTCGAAAACTAAAAAACTGTTTTCTATGATTTTTTTCCCTTTGTTGTTTTATTAAAATCGGACAAGTAGTTTTTAAGACATTATTTTGGTACGCAAAAATGTTGGACAGACACGGGACCAAAAATGTTCCTTTATGTATGAAACAAATTTCTGCCATAGAGTTTTTCAATGCGAGACACTACGTTTTCGAACGATCACACTGCTTCCGTTAACTTCGGTAAGCACCTCAGGCTCGGAAGCCATACAAAGTGTATAGCGGTCTACCGGTCTGTATCCTAATTGCAAAAAAATCTTAAAAACTACTTGACCGATTTTAATGTTACGGGGCTTGTAAACAGGCAACATTTTATGATTGGGCTGGAAAATAAAGGTGGAGCTACATTGCTTAAATGTGCTAATGGCCCTGCAATAATTTTGTATAGCCCGGCAACAGTTCAGTAAGGTATCATGCTGGCAACTAATTAAAAATTTTGCCAGGATTTATTGCCGGAGCATACTGCCGGCACTTTTTCTAGAGTTTAAACAATGATGCTGGCCTATTATTGTCGTAAAATTTTACTAATTTACAAGCCCATTGTTGGTCCATATTCTTGGTCTGCCTATTAGTTTGAAAGTATTATCCAATTTAGAAATTTGGATTGTTCGTCGAAAGTAACCTACAGATCGTCCCTTGCCAATTTCAATCGTTTGCGCCCATTGGGGATCTAATATATGTGCCCGCAATTGTAAAATTATTGGACGAGAGCAAGATATGATCCGCACAAAGTGGGAGACTAGTTTTTACTATTGTTTGAGAAAGGAAGAGAAAAAGAGGAAGAGGAGTTAGGGAAGTTTCCTTTAAGTTTGTCTGATGGCGTGGTCTCCGACGAGGTCTGGTAGATTGAGTCACGCAAAGCCGGTAAGGGCTTCTTCATACGACCGGCTCGATCCGGTACGGCGCACTTACACGATTGGCGAAATCGGAGCTTCTTAAATTGAAGAGTGATAATAATCACGGCCACGGAGAGGAGATTTTAGGTAACTTGTGAAAAAATAGGAACTACGTCGGCCCGGGCCCGATGCGTACCTAAGAGAGTACGAGAAGAGAAAGAGGTAGATAGAAAGGAGGCAGTGGCGAGGAAGGGCAAGGGAGGGGAGATGACACTTAAAAGCGCATGAGAAGGATCCAGGTATAGGAAAATTGCGGGAAAGGAGAAGGGAGATGGCGGGAAGTTTAAACTGAACCTTCAATACTTAACAACTATTCTAGCTTTTTATTACAATTATGATAAATAAATTATTGTAAAATTAAGGCGCGGATTCTATATTTTTAATCTCAAAAATACAGATGATTATTTCTATCTATATAATTAAAAATGTTTTCTAAAAAAAAACAAACGTGTCAAATTGTACGAACGTTCAAGGCAGCGGCCGCTTTACGACGAGCGATGCGAGTAGGGGGCAGAGCCCCCTAGTTTTTTATATAAATTATAGTTATGAATCTTATAAACTATTTTAGTTTTATCTAAGATTATTATTATTCATATTGATAAAACAATCCGGAAGAAGAAAAAATAAAAAATTATATTTGTTTTAAAATCCCGTTAGATTCCATTTTTTAACGTAGAATGCATTATTAATGTCTTTATCTGTCGTCGTTATTTCCCTTGAGTTAAAGAAAAAAAAAAAAACAACAAATAAGGATTATAAAAATGAATCTTACTGCTATAATAATAATAATAAAACAATCTAATCCTAAGGAAAACACTTGAACGAAACAATAGTTTTTTTTAAACATTATTAATAATGAGTTGTTTTGTTCTTTAAGACCTAAATTATACGCAATTTCTATGAGTAATATAAATACAAATCACTGTCTTATTAATATTTATAATAACTTCAGATAAATTGAAACTATTATTAGAAGATTTACAAAGTATATTATATAAGGAAATCAGTTACTTAGTAAATACACATATATAAAAAAAATAGTTTCCCAGTTTTGTGCGCATACCTTCCTAGGAATGTGGAGACATAAAAAAGTTCTTCTAAATAAAGCTAGGAAGCTACTTACTGTATTTTAATAATACATTATTTTAAATATAATTATAATTTATGACATCTTTGGGATATCTTCACAAATTGTTCAGCTTCAATGTCACCAGTTATTAAATATTGTGTTGAAAAATGTCTCTTTTGCTAAACCTGTGCAAATCTATATATTTAAATTTTATTTAATATACTAGTCATTTTTTCTTATTAATTGACAAGATAATTAAAAAAATAGTCAGTTTGTGTTTAAAAGTTATTATAAAATAATAAAAAAGAATATCTTGGTTTAAACTTCAAAACAGTGTCTTAATTATTCCTCTTCAACGCATAATCCACTACAGATTGTAAAATTATTTATTTTAGACATCATTATCATGTGACTTTAGGGGTTAATAAATAATGTAAATATAAATAGTATTATTGACTTAGTCCCCATTTGCCAGTTATTTTAAGCCATGATCTCAACAAGAAAATGTGTATATATATATATATAGGTATATACACACATATAAAACAGAAGTTATTTATAGCTATATAAATAATGTACATTTTTTATAGAATAATGTTTTCCTGAAATTTCGCGGACCAATCGCTTTTTTCTTTAATGTCTTTTGTATTTATAAAATAGATGGAATGATATATCCTTTTTTCAGGAATACATTTTCAACAAATATACTTGAATCATCTATAATCTATGGAAATTATTCCAAAAAATGTTGATAAAGGACGACAAAATAATTTATTACACCAGAGGGGAAAAATAACAGTTGTACTTTTAGTTAATATATTCAAGGCAACTGTAAATAAAAAAAAAAACTTCATTACAATAACAAATTAACCTGGATTTTAATCTGTCCATTTAATGGAAAGTAGGTTAGAAAAAAAGCACACCAAAACTTCGGGAATTAATTGAATCGTAGATTTTCAACAATCTAAACAACGATACGTAAATTTAGTAGATTAACTCCAAATACGAATCACTTAAGAATCAATAAACAAATTTAGATATAAAATGAGTTGCTTTTACATGATTTTGATTTGATATCAAGACATTAATTTAGTTTCACAGTTTTAAAAATATGCAAATAAAATAAATAATATTATTATAATGTATTTTAGTAATGATTTTAAAAGGCTACAGATAAGAGGATGGAGATCAGTAGCGAGGAAAAGGAGTGATCGGATAAAAATCATTGTCACATGATATGCCCACCCTGATGATTTAACTGTAGAACTATGCTAAGTAAGTAAGTAAAGTATTTGTTTAGTTATGCTTCTTAATTCTATATGGATACATTATATATCTTGAGTAAATTTGATGTATATATAAATTATACATCCTGAGTAAGTGGTTTATAATATGTATACACTATAAATCGTAAGTAAATTGTATATCCTTTTATATGTACATTATACATCTTGAATAAGTTTTATAATAGAAATTATTTCGTAAGGTTTATTGCTGGTGGAAAAAGAATACATTTTCGGATTTATATAACCAGGTAAAACATGGTCTCTAATAAAGACAAGTGAGGAGCGCTTCACGTATAAGTACGTGAGGCGATAATCGTCAGTTTCTGTACGATTATAAGTTTAAATATTAAGTGTAATAGTTGCATATTCTTTTTCTACACTTCAAGACCTTTAAATTGATGTATAACATGCCATGGCAACTAAAAACCTTTTCTTAGTCACCCGCCATATTGGCGGGGCCGCCATCTTAGAAATATTGAGTGTAAAAACTCCAAAATTTGTCCATTTGTCTAAAATGCCGAGATGTACCTGTGTGCCAAATTTCATGTTTCTAGCTATAGTAGTTTATGAATTGAAACAAGCCAACGGACAGACACCAACGGACAAACAGACAGAGCCGTTATAGAAGGTTTCTTTTTTTACTTTGTACAGAAACCTAAAAACTAAAGTAAGATGTGAGTGAATTGAAAGCTCGTTGTGTATATAAAATTGGCGAAGAAAAATTCACTTTATTTGAATTTCTGATTTAGATGTTTGTTTTAAGGTTTTTTATTTGAATTGGTATGAAAAAATCCATTTGTAGATTAAAAATAATTTGTATTAGTTTTTTTTTTTTTTTTTTGGTAAGAACATAAACATAAACTATATTGTATTAGGTTTATTCATATTTTATAAGGCAATACGAATACGTTCTTTGAGACGTAAAAGTAGGATAATATTTTGCCAGGAAGTTTGGCAAAAATCGTGAGTATATTTTGTCTCTTTTATTGATTAACCTTAAACTTTTCTTCTAATGATATAATAATCAGGACACTTAAAATAAATTGGAAGTATTATAAATCAAAAATAAATAATTTCGACAGAAAATGAAGGTATCTGTCAAATCACAAATTGGTTGATCTTATGTACAGCAATAATGATTCTTATTAATTTTATGATTGACACAAACGAAAAAATAATTTTATTTGGCAAAGAACACAAATAAATAATGTAATAACCATTTTTTTTTTTTATTTGAAAAGTCGAAATTAAATGTTTGAAACAGTTTGTACACTATATTACATCATTAAAGATTTATAATAACAGTAATTAATATTCAGCATTTATAAAAAGATTAAAGGCCCCAATATACGATCCAACATTTTGAGCTCCTATGGGGGCTTTAAGAGTCATGTAAATAATATTATAAGACTGTTATTGCATCATCGAATTTTGTAATGCTAGTAAAAATTGTCTGCCAATTAAGATGGCACATAGCTACGCACATGCTTAAATAATTGCTTGCGTTTACAATCTTGTATTGTCAGAGTAATTTAATTGGCGTCTGAAATTGTCCTGGGGCCAAATTCGGACTACTTTCGAAAAAAACAACTAAATTAGCATCAAAATTTCATTAAACTCAGACGAGTAGTTTTTAGGATTTATTGGTTCGCAATGACTGAACAATAGAAAGGCTGACAGACACGAAACTTGATGAAGCAAAATAGCAAAAATTATTTATTTTTTACTGGGATGAAAGTTTAATATAATTGAAGTACAAGTATAAACATTATTTTGTAAAATCGATAAACCAGAATAATAATTGATTATCAGACAATTAAAAAANGTATACTCGTTCTGCGTTGTCACCAATATAGTGTTTTCATAAATTTAAAAGTGCAGAGTTCTTTGAGCAAGAAAAGTTTTAGTTTAATTCTACTAGATGTATTAATAGAAATTACTTGATAAGGGAGAGACTGGGCAAAACCAATGTTCTCACAAGGCTTTACGCGAGACTTGTAGCTTATTAAAAAAAAAAATAAGCCATAAGTTTTTATTTTGTTCGTAATTGTTTACCACCAATATCTTACGAAATTAATATAATGAAATTTCCTTTTGATATTAATGTCTGATAAAAATATATAGATTAACTTGCATGCGGATGGTGAAATTGTGATTTATATGGGAAAGGTTGCAGAATGAGTCTAATGCATGAAGTAATAAGTTTCTATGACATATTTTTCTATGTATATTTTAAATAATTTATAATAGCTTGCTCAAGATCCTCAATACCGCATTTTGAGAAAATTGTTTTCTTACTTTCTCATATAAAGAAAAAGTATTATTGTGATGGAGCAAAAAATCAATTTTAAGATTTTGATGGATTTACACGCTTTGAAGAACCTTGAGTCCAAAAAAAGTAGTTGTCTGTCTATCTGTGTATACACCTGGAGCCTAAGCTACTAGCCCGATTTTGACGAAATTTTACATACATGGTGTGTTTTTTTTTTTTTTAACTATATTGTTTAGTTATTTATGATTGATTATAATTTATTTATTATATGTTATTATATAAAAAAAAATGAACAATACCACTCAAAGATAAAGGATTTATAGTAATAAAATTGAAATTGAGGGTTAAGGTCCCTTGTGGTCTAAGTGGCGAGAGAATAATCCTATCGGGCTGATAGTGGCGCGAGTGGCTGCAACCACCTGAATGAGCAGCGATGCCGAGCTTAGTAAGAGAGAGGTTATATAATAAAGAAATAAAGGGTAAAGCCATGGTGTTACGTAACCTGACCCTGCCGAGTAGCGAGTCCAGTGTCCTGTGCACCCCTGGCCTTCCACAACTAGCCTTGTCTTCTGCAGTGACAGTCATGAGTCAGCAACCATATATCACAGGGATAAGTTCATTTGCATTAGCCTGGTTTGAGTTAGTTTAGGTACATCATTAGTCTTTTTTAAACAGTGGCATATCAAGGATGGTAGTAGCAGTGGTTCATCTACATAAAGTCAACTTCGGATTCAAAAGAAGATTTATACTTATATCTACTATCAACTTACGAAGAAGATTTATTATTAAAAATACCCTTAGATAATAACAGATCGGTAGAACTAAACGACCCTAATAAAATAGGAATTTTAAAAGTGTTTGAAAACGACCTATTAATAATTGAATTACTCCTTTAAGCAAACTGAAATCTAAACAATTAAAAAGCAATAGAAAGTGTCTGGTTAAACCCACATAAATTTTCACACGAACTTAACCAGATGGTTAAATACGTCTTTAATTTAAATGTAAATTTATTTTTTGTCAACTAGAGTCGCTTTAGAATTAACTATACATAAAAAAAGGATCACCCTTTCTTCATGATATCGGTGTCCTCTATTTTTTTTATTGTAGTTCTAAGCATCTGATACCCAAAAAAGTTTTATGGTAGCCAGCGGTTTTCTATTTTTTTTTTTTTTTTTTCTCGCCCAGTAGCATAAAAGAACCACAGTTAAACGGAACTGTCATATTAGATTATAGATGCTATACTTAAATATCACTGATAGATTCGTCACACTAGATAACTTCTTTTTCTTGGTTAACAATCAAAGAAATACAGAAAGTGTCTCCATCAAAATTTTGAATTACCATCAGGTTATTACAAAGTTATTTTAATCTGGTGATAGGTAAAGATTTTTATTAAGATATGAGACCGACTCATCGGAAGAGAGATCCCGATTTAAAAATATGCTGATGAGTCAAAAGAGATTAGTTGAAGCTACATAACATTATTACCAAATCACAGTAACAATCTGGAAGCAGGGCAGTGCCCCTGCTAAGTCGAGCACAGCCGTACCATCCTTTACTGGAACCATCTCTCTCGCATTTTTGACCCTCTTTTATTATCTTATAAAGATACTAAGATATGTAAAATTAATATATATGAACAAAAACAAATCACACCACTACCCATACTAGTCCACAAGATAATATATGAGTGTCGTATTATACAAATATGTATACTCGTTCTGCGTTGTCACCAATATAGTGTTTTCATAAATTTAAAAGTGCAGAGTTCTTTGAGCAAGAAAAGTTTTAGTTTAATTCTACTAGATGTATTAATAGAAATTACTTGATAAGGGAGAGACTGGGCAAAACCAATGTTCTCACAAGGCTTTACGCGAGACTTGTAGCTTATTAAAAAAAAAAATAAGCCATAAGTTTTTATTTTGTTCGTAATTGTTTACCACCAATATCTTACGAAATTAATATAATGAAATTTCCTTTTGATATTAATGTCTGATAAAAATATATAGATTAACTTGCATGCGGATGGTGAAATTGTGATTTATATGGGAAAGGTTGCAGAATGAGTCTAATGCATGAAGTAATAAGTTTCTATGACATATTTTTCTATGTATATTTTAAATAATTTATAATAGCTTGCTCAAGATCCTCAATACCGCATTTTGAGAAAATTGTTTTCTTACTTTCTCATATAAAGAAAAAGTATTATTGTGATGGAGCAAAAAATCAATTTTAAGATTTTGATAGATAATATTATAAGACTGTTATTGCATCATCGAATTTTGTAATGCTAGTAAAAATTGTCTGCCAATTAAGATGGCACATAGCTACGCACATGCTTAAATAATTGCTTGCGTTTACAATCTTGTATTGTCAGAGTAATTTAATTGGCGTCTGAAATTGTCCTGGGGCCAAATTCGGACTACTTTCGAAAAAAACAACTAAATTAGCATCAAAATTTCATTAAACTCAGACGAGTAGTTTTTAGGATTTATTGGTTCGCAATGACTGAACAATAGAAAGGCTGACAGACACGAAACTTGATGAAGCAAAATAGCAAAAATTATTTATTTTTTACTGGGATGAAAGTTTAATATAATTGAAGTACAAGTATAAACATTATTTTGTAAAATCGATAAACCAGAATAATAANTTTGCAAAGAAAAGTAGACACGTCCAAAAATGTTCCCTGTTGTCTGAAATGGATTTAGGTATGTAGAGGAATTTTACAATTTAAAAACAAAATAATGTTGTCTTTAATATTATATCGATGATTCAAGCAAAACATCTTGTTGAACTGAGCTCTCAAAGCAAACTTTTATTTATTATAGAGATAAATTTATTGCTTGAAAGTCTAACAAAGTTAGGATTTCAAATAAAGTTTATAGACACAATAAAATATCATCTTATCAGCTCACTAACTTGTATATCCTATTATGTATATGTTGCTTAGATTATCTTAAGATTTTGTTAAACTGAATTACTCACGTTATTTAAAATAACTCAAACGATAATAATAATTATAATCACAATTTATTGACATTTTTAAATCATCTGATATAAATCTCTTACCTTCAAGTAGTTTACAGTATGCCTTTCTCTTGTCTGTAAGGGTTGTGACAAGTAATATCTAAATACAGATAACAATTTTAAGGACCTTATCGCAAATTAATGCTAGAGATACAATAAGTATAATTTAATATATACATCGGTAAATTATAATAGAGTCCGTTCACTAATATTTTTAGTTCTGCGTTTAATGTATAAAGGCAGAGCATTTAATATATGAAGTTTATATTCTAATATAATAATAATATAAATAAAAAGGTTATAAGTTAAAACCTTTTTATTTATATTATTATTATATTAGAACATAAACTTCATATATTAAATGCTCTGCCTTTATCATATATTAAACGCAGAGCTAACATCGTGTGGACTGAAATATCCCAAGATAACAGAATTCAAGGAAAATATGTGCCACACAAATTGGTAGACGTTTCGTAAATTAAAAGTAAATCACAGAGAGAAAGAAAGGGTTAGTCATCAATATATCAATTAGTCATCCGGTGAATGACCAATTATAATAATTATCTCATAGGTATGTTCCTACTAGACATTTTGCGGTTTTACTCGTAATTAAGAAGCTACTTTGTGGTTTCTTTTACCAGGAATTTCTTTATTTATATTCTTGTTCTACAAATTATTATCACATTATAAGTAGGTACATATATAAAATACAACACCAACATTAAATAAAAAAATATGACTACCAATTAATATTGAATAAAACTTCAAGTTTTGATTTTACAACCCATAATTATCTGTTATTTTATATCTCCCACCCAGCTCAAAATGTATCATAAAAGTATCAATCAAACATTGATAAATTAAGCACACTTATTTTAGTAAAATTAAATTAGCACGCAGGGTTGAACTTAATATGGAACCGTCTATGGGTAAATTTCTTTTAAAAGATTTAGATATAGGTGCTAGAAAAAAAGGAATTAGTGCATCAAAATTGGACGAGTAGTTTTTAAAATTTAAAATACAGTAGTTTGCAAAGAAAAGTAGACACGTCCAAAAATGTTCCCTGTTGTCTGAAATGGATTTAGGTATGTAGAGGAATTTTACAATTTAAAAACAAAATAATGTTGTCTTTAATATTATATCGATGATTCAAGCAAAACATCTTGTTGAACTGAGCTCTCAAAGCAAACTTTTATTTATTATAGAGATAAATTTATTGCTTGAAAGTCTAACAAAGTTAGGATTTCAAATAAAGTTTATAGACACAATAAAAAATCATCTTATCAGCTCACTAACTTGTATATCCTATTATGTATATGTTGCTTAGATTATCTTAAGATTTTGTTAAACTGATTTACTCACGTTATTTAAAATAACTCAAACGATAATAATAATTATAATCACAATTTATTGACATTTTTAAATCATCTGATATAAATCTCTTACCTTCAAGTAGTTTACAGTATGCCTTTCTCTTGTCTGTAAGGGTTGTGACAAGTAATATCTAAATACAGATAACAATTTTAAGGACCTTATCGCAAATTAATGCTAGAGATACAATAAGTATAATTTAATATATACATCGGTAAATTATAATAGAGTCCGTTCACTAATATTTTTAGTTCTGCGTTTAATGTATAAAGGCAGAGCATTTAATATATGAAGTTTATATTCTAATATAATAATAATATAAATAAAAAGGTTATAAGTTAAAACCTTTTTATTTATATTATTATTATATTAGAACATAAACTTCATATATTAAATGCTCTGCCTTTATCATATATTAAACGCAGAGCTAACATCGTGTGGACTGAAATATCCCAAGATAACAGAATTCAAGGAAAATATGTGCCACACAAATTGGTAGACGTTTCGTAAATTAAAAGTAAATCACAGAGAGAAAGAAAGGGTTAGTCATCAATATATCAATTAGTCATCCGGTGAATGACCAATTATAATAATTATCTCATAGGTATGTTCCTACTACATTTTGCGGTTTTACTCGTAATTAAGAAGCTACTTTGTGGTTTCTTTTACCAGGAATTTCTTTATTTATATTCTTGTTCTACAAACTATTATATTGAAGTAATATACCCTAATGCCCTATTGATTGAGCACTGCCAAAATATTAGTATTGATAAAATAGGGACATCAAGAAATCTTATGGATATAGTATTAACTTGAGTTTTGGTCTACCAACCCATTATGTACTCAGGATAATGAAAATCACATGTCCGTCAAAAGGCGTAGGATATGGCTGCTCTTAACAGCTTTTTTCGGTTTATGGCCAAGCTATGCCCATACAGACGAACATCATTAGAGAACCACATATTCTTAAAGAGCCCCAAGAGATAAAATTCTAGCTTGTGTTAGTCAGTCACTTTTATGTACGCTATATTCTGGATCTGGACCGATTACCGATAAATAATAACGTAAATATTAAAAAAAAACGATGTAATATTGCACTTAAATTAGATTAATTGATCCAACGGGTGTCGAATAATAAAAATAAAAGCAGAGTTGTAAAGAGATATTATAAAATATTTATATGAGATTATAGGTATGAGGATTGAAGCCTTCAATTAGTTTAATATCTCATGGTACACACCCAACTCAAATACGGATGTGTAATGTCTTGCCTTAGTATTTATGTAAATGCATTGTGTTTTTTTAATTATTTGACAGGGTATAATTTTAAAATAAATTTTTAGCTGGGGGTCAGTTATTTAGGTATGCACTTGTTCGCACTTCCTCTCTCCTTATAGTAAATGAAGTTCATTTAAATTTATTACAATTCAATTTGACATTCTGAATTTTTATGCCACACCTTGTCAACTTATTAAGTCAAAATGATAATACTCCTTGATATTTGTTATGTTTTGATAACATAAAAACCCTATGTACTTTTCTAAAATATAAAATGTAATCCATGTTTCCTAAAAGTTTTATTAAATGAGAATTCCTTGAATAATTTAAAATAACCTTTTTTGCTTCCGTGCTTACCGAAAGTTACAGATGTATTGCGATCATTCAGAAGAACGATTCTTTCAATTTGTCTTCAAATTGAAAAATTCCTAGATAGACGTTTAAACACCAGGGAGTATTTTTGAAATCATTTCTAAATGTCAGTATTATGCTACCGAATTTTTAAATGTTATAACTCGATTTTAAGGAACATTCGATGGTTACATGAAAAAAGTAGCTTACAGATAGTCCAAAATTAATTTCAACAATCTGTTCAAATTGAATATTATTAAATTTATATAATATTATACATTCCTTTCAATAACTTCGAAAGCAAAAATGTCAGTGATAATTTTTAATGTATAAATATATCGAATTTTAGGAATGTACCTAGACCCTAAACATTATAACATTCCAACCTCCTAGAAATTCATTGAACTTTTGAAATCCAATATCCCCACATTCGACCGTCACGACAAACTCAATTCCCTTGATATCTAATCCTTATTCACTTCCATTCCCTTTGATCTTGCTAAATCCCTTTGGCCTAAAATATAATGCAAACATGACCTCGCAAATATCAATACACAATTTATGTTGCAATATAAAATTATGTTTACCATAAAAGACCTTTTTACTTACAATATCACCGTGCTCATTTAAAAAAAGGCCTTCCCCAATGACCTATACCTCTCTCTCTCCCCCAGTTTTAGATTACATTTCATCTTACATGTCCTCCGTTAAGTTTTAGAATATTAGTGTGTCAACTCCGCTAAACAACCTTCTAGAATAAGATTTGAACAATCAACGTTTTAAATGATAGATTAGAATACAATTAGTAACGAACTGTTTGATAATAATAAAATTTTGATTAAAAACAAACAAACATTGTTTACTTAAGCAGTTTCGTAAATTTGATTAACATCAGAGTTGAGAGTTATGTACTCCTAACCTATCACTAATCATCAACCCTTAACAGTACAAAAACCTTATGATATAATTAAATAATTTTACTAATTTAGTAGGGTTAAACGATTTTGTATTCGTCAAACCGTACCTCACATTTATTCTAATTTACAATCCTCTCAGTTAACAGGAATTATACATGTATATGAGAATGGTGCGATAACATTGCTTCGAAATATTGAAAACTAATTACATATTGAAACAAACAGACTTTAGCCCAACGGAGTCAAAGTAGCTCCGACGGTTTAAAAAAGTTATAGTATGCAGTTAGTCTTCGGATTGCGGTTTTTATCGGATTCACACCCGCGCTCCAGACGGTGTAACGTGCCATAAGGAACTTCGTTCCAAAATCAGACAAGTAGTTTGGCGGCTCGCAAAAATTATAACGGTCAACCTTCAGACCGACTGAAAAATATGAGAAATAAAGTTCCTTGATGTCTGAAACATCTGTCTTGGATTTTTTACTTTCTCATATAAAGAGAAAGTATTGTGATAGCGCGAAAATTCGATTTTGAGATTTTGATGGATTTACAAAGTTTTGAGGTCCCCTGAGTCCAAAAAAGAGGTTTTTAAAAAATGTCTGTCTGTTGTCTGTGCAGACGCCTGGAGCCTAAACTACTGGGCCGATTTTGACGAAATTTGGCATACATGTTTAGAAAAATCATACCCCTAGGCGAAATCGAGAAGTGAATTATAACTCCGAATTTAAGGGCGCTACCCCCCAAAAAATCTGAAAAAAAACATGAAAAAAAAAATTAGTTCCTGAGAAAATAGCTTAAAACGTGGATGGAGAGAAATTATTGTTATGGTAATTTTTGGTGGAATTTCCAATAGTAATTAAATGTACATATATGAGAAAGTTTGTCTGAGTGGTCTCGGACCGATTTTTTCAATTTGAAGACATCAAATAATTGCGTTGTCCAGAAAGATCTAAATGATGGTGTAAAATCCAAATTTTAAAATAGAATGCCTCAATTATTCTTCTTTTTTAATATCTTATTATTAAATTAATTAAAATCCCATCAAAATGTAAGCTATAGGAAGTCTTTTCTTGATCTAGATTTGATATCTTCCCTAATTTAGTTATATTATTAACACTAGAAGTAACCTGAACTTTATTCTCCTTCAGCTCCGTTCCAAGTTTCAAACAGTTTATAAAAACGTGAATACAAAGTTTAAAATCGTTTCAAAATAGAAAGAGATAAAACAAAAAGATCACGTTTACTGCTGCGGAGTTCAAATTGAATTATTAGGGTGTAATAATGTCTAAAAACTTATCTTTTTTTTTTTATTTTTATTGAATATCACAACTACATAAATTTTCAATGTTATTAGTGATAATGATACATTGTTATTTGGACGGTGACATATATGATAAAGGTAATAATCCATTGATTATTCCTTTTGGCGTGTATTTTCATAATTTGAACAAGCAAAATGGCAAGTGAATAATAACAAGAAATAATAATAAATATGAATAATAAGAAATAATAACAAAAATAAAAATAAAATAAAATAATAAGAACAAATAAATAACAATAATAAGAAGAAATAATTAGTCAAAAGTAATAATAACAATGATAAAACAAGATAAGGTAAGGTATAATATGGGTGATGGTTAATTATTAATAAGTAATTCCATATTTAGTAGATCTCTGGGCCACTGTCTCCTCAGGCGGCGAGGTGGGTTATCAGGGATGGATGGAGAAGAAAGGAGTTCTACTAAAGGATTTGGGTGATTTGATAAGGACTCATGGAATTTCTGGTATCTGGATATGGATAGGTCGCGGACAAAAGGAATATTGAGATCATTATGGAGGGTGAGGTTGGATACATAGAAGGGAGCATCGGTGATTTTACGAAGGATTTTTGATTGGAGAGTTTGTAGTCGACGGGAGTTGGAAGGCTTGGTGCTACCCCAAACCTCCAAACCGTAGGTCCAAGCCGGTTTTAAAACTGTGTTATAAATGAGAAGTTTATTACTCAGAGTAATTTTAGATCTACGATCTAGAAAACTTATCTAAGTGTTTAAAGAAATATCTGCATGAATGATCATTGATTTCTGTAAAAAAAAGAGTAAAAATTAAGTAACAAAGTATCGTACTATATCTTCTTAAATATTTCTATGAACATTAATTATTAATGAAATTGTGTCTCTTAACCCTTAACTGCCCGAATTATTTTTTTTTTAGAATTTTTTGGGGTTTTCTAGGGATTTTGTCTGCTGAGGGGTCCCTTAATATGGAAAAAATGTTAAATTTAAAAAAAAAAAAATTCCTTACCCCAAATTTCGGCTGTTGCCATACCGCAACGCTAGGATATTAGCCTTACAGTTTTTTTCTCAGTAATTTAAAAAAAAAAAAAATCTTTTACAAAATGTATGTAAAAATAAATTTTAGGTTACAAAAGCACAAATAACTGACAAAATACTGAATTTATTTAAAAGAACAAAAAAGTAAATTATTNGTCTGAGTGGTCTCGGACCGATTTTTTCAATTTGAAGACATCAAATAATTGCGTTGTCCAGAAAGATCTAAATGATGGTGTAAAATCCAAATTTTAAAATAGAATGCCTCAATTATTCTTCTTTTTTAATATCTTATTATTAAATTAATTAAAATCCCATCAAAAAGCTATAGGAAGTCTTTTCTTGATCTAGATTTGATATCTTCCCTAATTTAGTTATATTATTAACACTAGAAGTAACCTGAACTTTATTCTCCTTCAGCTCCGTTCCAAGTTTCAAACAGTTTATAAAAACGTGAATACAAAGTTTAAAATCGTTTCAAAATAGAAAGAGATAAAACAAAAAGATCACGTTTACTGCTGCGGAGTTCAAATTGAATTATTAGGGTGTAATAATGTCTAAAAACTTATCTTTTTTTTTTTATTTTTATTGAATATCACAACTACATAAATTTTCAATGTTATTAGTGATAATGATACATTGTTATTTGGACGGTGACATATATGATAAAGGTAATAATCCATTGATTATTCCTTTTGGCGTGTATTTTCATAATTTGAACAAGCAAAATGGCAAGTGAATAATGACAAGAAATAATAATAAATATGAATAATAAGAAATAATAACAAAAATAAAAATAAAATAAAATAATAAGAACAAATAAATAACAATAATAAGAAGAAATAATTAGTCAAAAGTAATAATAACAGTGATAAAACAAGATAAGATAAGGATAATTTTACTAATTTAGTAGGGTTAAACGATTTTGTATTCGTCAAACCGTACCTCACATTTATTCTAATTTACAATCCTCTCAGTTAACAGGAATTATACATGTATATGAGAATGGTGCGATAACATTGCTTCGAAATATTGAAAACTAATTACATATTGAAACAAACAGACTTTAGCCCAACGGAGTCAAAGTAGCTCCGACGGTTTAAAAAAGTTATAGTATGCAGTTAGTCTTCGGATTGCGGTTTTTATCGGATTCACACCCGCGCTCCAGACGGTGTAACGTGCCATAAGGAACTTCGTTCCAAAATCAGACAAGTAGTTTGGCGGCTCGCAAAAATTATAACGGTCAACCTTCAGACCGACTGAAAAATATGAGAAATAAAGTTCCTTGATGTCTGAAACATCTGTCTTGGATTTTTTACTTTCTCATATAAAGAGAAAGTATTGTGATAGCGCGAAAATTCGATTTTGAGATTTTGATGGATTTACAAAGTTTTGAGGTCCCCTGAGTCCAAAAAAGAGGTTTTTAAAAAATGTCTGTCTGTTGTCTGTGCAGACGCCTGGAGCCTAAACTACTGGGCCGATTTTGACGAAATTTGGCATACATGTTTAGAAAAATCATACCCCTAGGCGAAATCGAGAAGTGAATTATAACTCCGAATTTAAGGGCGCTACCCCCCAAAAAATCTGAAAAAAAACATGAAAAAAAAAATTAGTTCCTGAGAAAATAGCTTAAAACGTGGATGGAGAGAAATTATTGTTATGGTAATTTTTGGTGGAATTTCCAATAGTAATTAAATGTACATATATGAGAAAGTTTGTCTGAGTGGTCTCGGACCGATTTTTTCAATTTGAAGACATCAAATAATTGCGTTGTCCAGAAAGATCTAAATGATGGTGTAAAATCCAAATTTTAAAATAGAATGCCTCAATTATTCTTCTTTTTTAATATCTTATTATTAAATTAATTAAAATCCCATCAAAATGTAAGCTATAGGAAGTCTTTTCTTGATCTAGATTTGATATCTTCCCTAATTTAGTTATATTATTAACACTAGAAGTAACCTGAACTTTATTCTCCTTCAGCTCCGTTCCAAGTTNTTAGAAAATAATCAATAAAAAATGTACATTAGGAAAAAAAAACATCAAAAATTTGTATGTAAATATAATTAAATAAAATTACTACTTAGAAAAAAAACTGTAAGGCTAATGTCCTAGCGTTGCCATATGGCAACTTTCAATTTGACGCTCAATTTAGGGCAGAAAAATTAAATTTTGTGAAACTGCAAGAATTTTATATTTTTAATCATTCTTTATTCTAATAGTTTCATTATCAATAATAAAATTATTTAATTAATTAATCAATTTAAAAAAATTAAATTCATGCGATGTCACAAATTTGGAATAATCCATTTTTTAAACCTGTCTTGTGGCATACGTGTTGCTCAAAACAAATAAATATAATGATGAAAAATTAATTTAGTCCTCCTTTTGACATAATATCAACATTTTAAAAGTTCAAAATTAACTTGGACCTCTCCAGACAATAATAATGGGAGAGGGTTTTGCTGTTGCCATGTGGCAACGCTAGGTTATTAAGGGTAGAAAAAGTAAGTAATCAACCCCAGATATTATATTAAAGCATTAAAATTAAAAATGACTTAATTAATTTCCTTATTTAAGAACTGTGACTAATATATTAACAAAAAGTGAAATTCCTAATAATTAATATTAATGATAACAACCTAATAATCAATATCAATATTAACAACTTAATAATTAATATTAATATTACGACCTAATAATTAATACTAGCGTTAACATTGCTGTACTAAATTATAAAAAAAAACTTACTTTCCCCAGTTTTAAATTCGAAAAATATCTAACAGCGATTGAAATAAAGGCACGCCTCTCTCGTAAGGTTGTTTTGCAAAACACAACTTAAACCGAGTATTGGTAATCTTTAATGTTGATGAAATAACGCACAACGCTAATTTTATATCCTAAGGAGGTGTCAACGAATTTGATGGTTCAAATTTATTAAGATAAAAAAAAATGGATATGCAGTAATCTGAGCGGACGGCAGTGCGCTAGGTCAAGTTTCAGTAAGGATGCAGTGTCTCTTTATATGAACCAGTTCACCCGCTTTTTCTCACCCTCGTATCTGCTTCCTCTTAAAATGGAATTTGAAAGTTGAGCATAGATTAAGCTAGTAGATTTGAAACATTAAAAAATTTGAGTCCTTAATATTCAGACATTTCAACAAGGGAGAGTTTCAAAATTTGAAGTTTTTCGAAACTCGCTCACTCATCATCAAAATATGTGAATTACAGAATAGCACGCAATTAATAATGTTACATGCTTCTTCTTTCTTACAGTTTCTACTAGAAATTAGGAGATTACATTAGACATGTATAACATGTATTGATTTATTAATTTTACAAGGCTTTTAAATCGATTGCTACATTAACTTAAACTCGCGTGGAAACTAAAGGAATAATTAAGTTAGTGTGTTGTAATATCCCCAATAAACCCAATCCCCATCTCCACCATCCCTTCTACCTACCCTTGCCAGCAGGTCCTCCCATGCATGCATAATTTACCTTAACATGGCATTCTGTAGAAGCGCTGAAACTCAGACACACCTTTTTATTGTAACTATTTCTATTCATGCAACATTTGCATTAATTTCAATCAGGTTGTTAATGACAATAAATGTGTAGTCTTACATGGTAATTATCCTTTCAATATAAAACATTGCATATCACATAATAATAATAACAACTAGAATTACTCAATGGAAGCAATATTGCATACTTTTAGTAGTAGTAGTAGTAGTCTAGTACTTCCTACTAGAACGGGTAGTACGAACTACTTGTTCAAACCTTGCAATTAGGCCATCACTTAGGCCCTTTTTACGCCTTGTGGTGAAGAGTTCCAGCTACTTCACACATCATAATATTTGTACATTGTACCGCTGAAGCGAGTATGGTGTGGTCATTAGTAAGCTAAATAGCGTGCGTCAAAGCGTGGGGGAAGAGTGCCCCATTGGGGTTGTCTCTCGCCCTGCTCCGCCCTCGAACCATTGATACAAATCACATCATCATGACACGGATCGGACCTACATCTAATAGTGGAGGAAGAGTGCCCCATGGGGGTGTCCCTTGTCCTGCAAATTGCATAATTTTATATTGAATGATAATTTAAATTATTTTCTTCAATTAATTACCTTATTTTAGGATAAGGTAAACATCTTTATTTTATTAACACTCATAAAGAGAAATATTCGATTACTATCTTTAATTATAGACATGAGTTGACAAGATTGTTTCCATTTTTAGTTTTTTCATTGTAAGTTCTATGTTATGCATTTTAGCTTATGATTGTTAACCATCGATAGAAGTCCTTTTTGGATTAATTTATAATCTAGTTTTGACCAGATCTGTGTATTGGTGGTGGTTGCGTGGTTCGAGTTGTTAGATTGTAAGGGCCTTCAAGCAATATTAGAGATAAATCTATCTGAAGCCTCTTGTGGAGGTTATCGAGTTAGTCTTCTAGACTTTCTTGAACGGTTAACAGTATTACTTGTCTTCATCTTCTCTTCTCCTGATTTGATACTCTGGTAACAAAGAATTCCAACTTAGTAGATCCTAACAAAAGAGAATTGTACTCTGATGAAAAGGTTTCACTTTAAATTCAAACTGACAACTGTATTCGGTTATCTCTGCAGAGGAGAAAATAAAAACTGAAACATGTAATGATTACTGTAAAAAAGCTAGATAAGGTAAGAATCGATTTAGAGGTTTGATATTGGCATTGTCGGCTGTCCAATTTAATTTAAAAGATAAATTTAACTGAAAAGTACGTGTTACCGAACTTCTTGTATACTTTGTATATTTGCTTATATGTGCTCAACACCTATAGTCTTTTAATCAGTTTAAATCTAGTATTTTTGCATAAATACATTAAAATCAAACTTAAAATAACTCAAGATAATATTAGAGTAAATACTTGTACTTTTTTGTTTTTTTTGTTTTACAGATCCTTCTCGAAACCCCATAAAAATTAATCGGTCGAAAAAAGACAAAAAAAAACAAAAAAAAAACTGTAGAATTGGAAGATTTCTAGAACAGAATGCAAACTGATGAGTGGTAGAAAAGTAAAAGAAACAGAAAGATCCAAAGCCAATTAAAGGTTGGGGTCAAGTTGATATTAATTAAACAACTCTCAGGAGAATCTAGCTGACCTCCTTTCAAGCATACTCTGCACAATTTAGTGTTCGATCTAACTCTCCTCAATCTACCTCTTTATATGATTTCGACTACGTGGGTTAGTTTCAAGTTCTCTACATATTTTTAATTATGGAAAATAGAATATTCTAGATTTCCTCATTAGGTATTTTTAGTACTGACCTGTTTATAATTATTGTTTTGGATAATGTGACTAATATATGTGCAAGAGTAAGAAGAACCCCTCTAAGGAAGGGATATGGGTAATAAACCATGAGTTGCTTTCATTGATGGAATAATATGCCGAAGGCTTGGTTTTTCTGGCGGGCTTAGCAGAGAGACAACAGCAAAACCAGGATGTGTGAGCTTAACTCATCTCAAAAAAGAGACCATGGAGAAAGAGCGTTCACATAAGGTAGGAATATTCCTAATGAGGTTGAAGAATTCAAGTTTCTCGGAGTGTCTTGAGTGCTGACAGCAAGCCAGACGATCTGAATGCTAGGCTCACTACTACGGAGCAGTAGGTGCAGACAACGAAGATGCGTTACATGAGACATTGAAGAAGAATTGCGAACAAGACCCAAAGAAAACGAGTCAGGAATAGACCATTAGGTGGAGCGTTAGGTGGACCATTAGGTGAAGTACCACAGAATCCCTAAACTATTATGCAATGCAGGGAAGGACTCCAGGCCGCCCGAGAATGGACTCAGCTGGTCTCCTTTAAACCGGCTTTCAGCAAACGGGGCATTGACCCGAAAAATGTACACACTCTACCCAAAGAGGTAGAAGAGGATCGGAATAAGTAATTTAGGTAAGCAGTACAGACACGAATCTTAGGTTTTCGATTCAATAAAAACTCTCCTAACCTCCTAAATCCTGGCTATTGTTACCTTCAGGTAAAGCATATATCAGTAAAGATTATATCCAATTAATGTTACGTAACAACTACAAATAACTTCTTTAATACTTGGTTCTATGTCTGTTTCCGCCAGTATGAAACAAGTTTAAACTGATTTGATAAAGATATAGATTGTTTTTATTTTCCACTAGGCTATGACGAACAACAAATTTTATTTACCATTTGTTAAACGAGAAACTGACTTTGGCTATTAAAGAGGATTTTAGGAGATCGGGATGACGCCGCACTTGGCGCTTATGATAACAAACTACAAGCATTTTATTGAAGGTCAGGGACTAAAAGGCTTTAAGGGCTGTAAAGTAACTATTGTAGAATACTGACAGTAAACAGATTAATAATAATATTAATATTATATTTACTTTATATTTGCACTGCTTATTTAAATTATCAATCAACATTTATAATCTTCCATAAATAAAACAAATTTTCACTTCATTAAAATTTAGTCTAAAATGTATTTTAACTGAGGAGATTCCACTCTTATTATTTAATCTTACTAATATAAGGGAATACATTAAAGATTAAACTGTTGATCTTTAGGAGTTTTCACTAAGATTATCAATGTCTTTAATCTAACTTGGACCTTTTGTTCCTTTTTTTCCTTTTAGGAGGTATACAAAACGAAACCGGTCCAACCTGTTAATTATTTTCACGACGTCCATTATATTTCTAGACAAAAAAAAATAAATAAAATAAAAAAAAATCCATAATATGGATTTTTTTTTATAAACTTCCCCATTTAAATTAATCAGAGGAATCCTTACCTGGTTCTGGTTCTTTGTCTTTTTCTGCATTTTTTTTTTTATTTACGTGCTCCCTGCGTTGTGTTATTTATAACACTGTGGTTTCCACATTAAAGGAATGTCGACCACAGATTTATAAGGAAGATTATTTAATTTAATGCAAATGTCACATTCATCGACACAACTATATTAGGTTTCTTATGAAAGATAATATACAGGAAAACCCCTCCTTCATAAGAAACATATTTAAGTAGTTCTGTGACATTTAGCTTAAAAAATAATAAAGTTAATGTGTTGTTTTCTGCTTAAAAATAACAAAATGTTAAATGTGGTGTAGTTTACCAATTCAATTTTATCATTAATTAATAGTTCTACATATTAATGAGCCATTATTATGTGTAATCCCAAATATAAAATTCATAGGATAATTTTTTTTGAAATGCTACTTTGTTATAGGTCATTATATCAATATCATTTAAAATAATTTCAGCTAAAACATAACTTTTTATATACTACATTTTTAAATTTATTATTTTTTGCCATAAATCATAAATTCGAAACCTGTAAAATGAAGATCGTAAATATGGGACATGCCAAAACAAATAAAATAATTTGCGGATTTTTTTCTTCCGAACTCACTTTCCATATAGCACAATTTGCTGAAAACTAATTAAATTTTGCTGAAATATGGATACAAGTATTAAAATAATTCATTTTCATCGTGTTCTGAGCTATTCTAAAAGTTTCAAATGTCTAGCTACTCAGGAAGTTAGTTAGAACTCGATTGCAAGATTTGTCCTGGATAAACAATCAAGAAACCAAAATAAAAACGTAGTAAACTCGGAATAAAAAAAAAATCGATCGGTGTTGTCAATATATCATTTAAAAAACTTAACTTGAATGTTTAAATCCCCAATAATGGTAAATTTGCCTCGCACAACACACACACGAGTTAATAATGTTTTTTTTTTATCAATGAAATATCACAACACAAAAGAAAACATGGAAAATCTATCGTATATAAAACCAATCATGATTGTATATTTTCACTAACAGAAATTCTAGCGAAGGCTTTTTGGTTTAAAACTATGTATTTATTCATACATCAAATCCATTTGTACTGTTTATTTTAACATAAGAATATCCTTGTGAAACAGAACGACCCAAAAAATCCCCTGTTTAAACAGCACCAAACATAAAATGTCCTCTCTTATCGCTTTCTTTGAAAAATGATACAGTTTTTTTCTTTTCAGGAAAAAATGTCCAATACTACTTTAAAGAAAAAAAGATCCGATATAATTTCCATCCTCTTTCAAACCTTATCTTATGCTCAATTTTTCGTCAATCGTCCATTTTTTATGGAAGAGTGCCCCATTGGGGTTGCGTGGTTCGAGTTGTTAGATTGTAAGCAATATTAGAGATAAATCTATCTGAAGCCTCTTGTGGAGGTTATCGAGTTAGTCTTCTAGACTTTCTTGTACGGTTAACAGTATTACTTGTCTTCATCTTCTCTTCTCCTGATTTGATACTCTGGTAACAAAGAATTCCAACTTAGTAGATCCTAACAAAAGAGAATTGTACTCTGATGAAAAGGTTTCACTTTAAATTCAAACTGACAACTGTATTCGGTTATCTCTGCAGAGGAGAAAATAAAAACTGAAACATGTAATGATTACTGTAAAAAAGCTAGATAAGGTAAGAATCGATTTAGAGGTTTGATATTGGCATTGTCGGCTGTCCAATTTAATTTAAAAGATAAATTTAACTGAAAAGTACGTGTTACCGAACTTCTTGTATACTTTGTATATTTGCTTATATGTGCTCAACACCTATAGTCTTTTAATCAGTTTAAATCTAGTATTTTTGCATAAATACATTAAAATAAAACTTAAAATAACTCAAGACAATATTAGAGTAAATAATTGTACTTTTTTTTTTTTTTGTTTTA
>KZ651254.1:315748-341652 GCA_001010745.2 Gerris buenoi | reverse complement strand
TTTTTTTTTTTTTTTTTTTTTTTTTTTTTTTTTTTTTTTTTTTAATTTTGTTTCCCCGAAAAATGTGGAAAACTGCTACCTTCACTGAAATATACGTATATTCTTAAAAGATTTTTTTCCCCCTAAAGTCATGAGGATATAAAATGATGGTCTATCTAGCTTACCATTAGTTCTAAGTTTCTTTTATTTCTTGTTCTCTAAAGATGGTGTTTCAGTAGCTGTAAGTAAAGTGGAGCCAACTAGAAGTGAAACCAGTGCCAACTCTTACTAAACCTGAGGCCTTTGCTTCTTTGCTTCACAGCAGAAGTATAGTAAATATAAATCTTATCTCAAGTGAATCCAAGACAGCAGCCAGACGCAGTTTCTCACAATTTAACAAAGCTAGAGAGGATATTGTAACCTTTCTTTCTCACTGCAGTTTCCTAGATGTATTTTAATCTAAAGAATCACAGTATTAAGGAATTTCAAGCTAGATAAAAAATACAAGATTAAGTCAACAAAAACAGCTGTCCTCCATTACTCATTAAATCAAGTGATATTTAAGGTTCATAGTCTTCGATGATGACACTTAATCATTCTCTTCTAACTCCTGTCTGCCAAACACGACTTCCATAATTTTTTCATGGATATACGAAAAAAAAATCCAAAATGGCGATGACCTAGGCCTTTCCAATAAATAAAACTTTGTTTTCTCTATATCCCTAATTGTGGAAAATAAAATTGTAAATGCTGGACATTGTAATGTGGCAGGTTTAACGTTACACAAATATTTTGATTCAATTATATTATTTACTGTTTGAGAAATAAAATTTAAATGTACTTTCTATTATCAGAATCGTTTTGACCGCTTGCTATGACAGATCTGGTGGTTATCGCGATCTTACGTCATTTAGAAACTCAGAGAACATAATGTACAACGGTAATGTTAACATTTTTGTGGTAATTATACTCATTGTCAAAATTATTACAATACCTACTATTTGTTTGTTAGATATGGGAGCGTATATGGGCGTATAGGTCATCTTAAGTATAAAAGATAAATTAATTTTATCTACGATTGATACCTAATATAAACATTGTATCTCTGTTTAGATTCGTAGGTGATTCTTTACGCACCTGTATTAATTGCGCATGCGTGTCTCATAGTTTTGAAGAATTCCTCTTCTTTACCACTCTAGCGTGGTAAAGAAGAAGAATTCTTTAACTTTACGCACGATTAGTGAGTTTGTTTACATTTAACAAAACTAATTTGATGTTTGTTTAATAAAAGTAACTGTTTATATCGAGTTTTTTTTTGAAAATCAATTAGTGATTTAAGTAATTATGACGAATATAAGGAGAATAATACGCCTTCCGAAATAATTAATTCGGCACAAAATACAACTAATGAATTAATGTCATCTTTATCAAAAGAGAAATACGAACTTACATACAGGAAGTTTATTATTTTTTTCTGCATTTATTATTAAAATCTAACAATCGTAGATAAAGTACGGTACGCAACTCGTGCATTGCTCGTGTGGTTTTACTACCCTCGCTGTCGCTCGGGTGCAAACTCCACACTCGGATGCAAAATACTACTTTCCGCACTCGACGCGTAATGTATATAATATAATATAATATAATATAATGTATATAATAATGTACTAGTACGTAGAGAGACTTTTTGTTTTATCCCTACTAGTTGTTTGTCCAATATCTAAGCTGACTAGTTGTAGTCTTGTTTAGGTTGGCTCGCCACACCAAGGTGGTATATGAAAGTATACTCCACTCTAAAGATTTGTAGAAACCTACACACCTTCCATGAAAAGGTACATTCAATATGTGGCCACATTCTCAATTTAATGTTTTCATTTTAAAAATTCTTAATTTTATTAAGTACGTTAAAAGTACTAAAATAAATTATTGAACAATTTCCGCACATTTTGATTTAGTTGATTAAAACTGTTCCATAATCCAAAACATGCTCTATTAAATAAAACAAAATAAAATATACTACCCTTTAACGTTACAATTTAGCTTTTATCCAAACCTACCTTATAATATATTAGTATACACATATACATAGATATGTGTGTACACTAGTAAGAATTAATTGATACCGAATATATAAATATATTCAGTAAATAACCTCAAGCAATAAAGATAACATGGTTCCAGCATTAGTATATTCTATAAATTCACCTGGCTTAAATTAAATTATTGAAAAGTAATAAAATGTGGACCACAGAACTTTATTTTGTGTGGGGTTGGTTCATTTATCTGTTATTTAAATTTATTTTGCGTTAGTTGTTCGAATTTATTTTGTATTCATTACAAGGTTGTTAAGTACTAAATTTGAGATGGAAAATATAAAATAATTAATGTGGTTTTTTAATTGATTAACCGTCTAACAAAAGGGATATCTACTGAGGTTTTACGCAAAAAGAAACAAATTAAAATAAATTGCTTTATCGATTTAAACTTAAAATACCTAGCACTATGGCACAAAATCTGCGTAATCGTTCCCAATATTTAAAATTTCTTTTTTATAATTATAGGTGGGAATGATGTAAGTACGTTTATAATATCACGTAGCTCGATTCTTCATAAAAAAGGTTTACACACCATGCTGTTTCCAAAAAATATATTTCACACTAACATTAATTCTTAGGCTAAAAGCGACTTACTCGTGTAAACTGAAAAAAATCCTGAAAGTTCTCCAACCAAAAGTAAAAATACCACATTTAAATTTTTTTTTTTTATTTTTTTTTTTTTTTTTATTTGTGACTAAATACTTTTTTTTAAAACTAAAATATGCTCTATCGATGTATTTATATATGTTTATAGACCATCCCTGACAAAAAATACTAAATCAGAACCTTGTTTTGTGTTTTGAGAATATCAGACTCATAAGATAGCTCAAAGTAGGCTAATAAGCCTCATACTTTGTTGCCTACAGACCCTCGCTGTGTGCCAACTAGCACACGCTTGACCTGTTTATATAATATAACTCGCTTCTGTACATCAAGATGATCATTTATAAAATTCAAGACTAATACTTATTATCATATATATAAAAAATGTATAAAAATAAAAAGTACTTACCATTCCTAGTCTAAGACTCAAAAAATCTGTAGACCACTATCGATCGATTCACTATATCTTGGGTATATTAAAATTTAAAAAAAAAAAAAAAAAAAGCTAATACATACTAATAATGCGTTTTATACTATTATTTTTTAATATTGTTATGAATTTGTGACTATTATTTGTAAGCTATTTATATCATTCACATGTTCCTTGTTATATTTTTTTACAATTGGAATAAAATATATTTCCACAATAAAAATACTAATTGACATTATAAAATTATTATAGATATTTTTAATATTATGTATATATTACGGAGATAAAAAATAATCTCCTAACGTTTGAGGAGTTATACTATGACTTAACTACATAATTGTGTTGCGGGCAAAGCAAAAGTCTAAAATTTATGGTACTTCTTTAGATTGTTACTCTCCTATGTTTTTTTTTTTTTTTTTTATTATAAATGAATTTAAATGACTTTGACTAGACAACTATTAAGATAAAGGGCTGTTTTGTCAAATGTACTTGGGGACAAAGGAATATCCCACTTCCCTTTTTATTAAGGGGAGTAACAGTCTAAAGAAAAAAATTTCCGCACAACGTCTTTAAATTGTTACTTCCCTCTGTTTTTATAAGGGGAGTAACAGTCTAAAGAAGAACATTTCGAAATCCTTCTTTAGATTGTTACTCCCCTCTGTTTTTTTTTATAAAGGGAGTAAAAATTTAAAAAAAGTATCCAATTTTATTTCCAGATTAACATTTTTTATTTTTTTATTTGCTATTAACTAACATTAATCGCATTGAATAACGATGGCTTGCAACCCACAAGTAACCCTTATTCAAAACTGGTGAGACGAGGTAGCTTTTGTAATATCTTTCCTTNAAAAAAGTATCCAATTTTATTTCCAGATTAACATTTTTTATTTTTTTATTTGCTATTAACTAACATTAATCGCATTGAATAACGATGGCTTGCAACCCACAAGTAACCCTTATTCAAAACTGGTGAGACGAGGTAGCTTTTGTAATATCTTTCCTTTCTCGTTTAATCTGATATTTCTACTTAGGTCTCTCTCTTTCAAAGTTAATTTGCATTGCTATGACATTACAATTGAAATATAACCGAATTTGTACGGCGTAAGAGCAGTATTTCAGCATAAAACGGTGTCTGTTTTTTATCTGTTATAACCAGCTGTTTACAGAGAATAAGTACACATATAAAAGTTATTTAAGTTATTTATGCCTCGTAAAGCACTTGCTAAACTCTTCCAGTGAAGGCTAGAACGAACTGAAATGGCTTATAGATCTTTGAAATATACAAATATCTCTATTGTGATATCCCAAATAGTTTTGGATTCTCCATTCCAGTTTTCATACCTACAATTAAATTGCTCTTAAAGTCACTGTGAAATATTATATTTAAGGGTATACCGTCGCAGGAAGTTTAAATGCTATCATAAACTTTTACATGAGATATTTATTTGTATAAACAAAATGATTGATTCTTAAAGTTTAGCTGAAACGCTTAAAAAAAAAAAATCTTCACGCCAAACAATACTTGTTTATGGATTAAAATAGATTTGAGCATTCGTGAGGCTATCATCAGTGCCAATTACAGAACATTAGAGTTAAATTTAGTAACTTGATAAGGTTTAACTTGATTTTACTTTCTCATATAAAAAGAAAGTATTGTGATGGCGCGAAAACTTGATTTTGAAATTTTGATGGATTCACACGTTTCGAGGTACACAGAGTTATTGGTTATTAAAAAATGTCTTTCTCCCGCCTGAGGTGTGTTCAGACGAAGGACTGGGACTAAATTTGGTATACATGTTAAGAAAAATAATACCCGAGGTGAAATACCTAGAAATTAATTTTATATCCAAATTTGGGGGCATTTTTATCCAAAAATGCTATCTCTTTGAACTAACGTGAACTACCTTTGAAAAAGCCTCCCACGACCCTAATATAGCAGCAACCAACATCCAAAACCACCTTATCCTTCTTGAACCTTGGTTGAGGAAATGGAGGATAAAAATTAATGAGCAGAAAAGTGTTCATGTCACTTTTACTCTCAGACATTCAACTTGTCCTCCAGTCATCCTTAACCAAGCAATGATCCCTCAATCCTCTTCCGTAAGATATCTAGGCCTCCATCTTGACCGACGATTGACTTGGGCTCAACACACCAAAACTAAANTATATTTAAGGGTATACCGTCGCAGGAAGTTTAAATGCTATCATAAACTTTTACATGAGATATTTATTTGTATAAACAAAATGATTGATTCTTAAAGTTTAGCTGAAACGCTTAAAAAAAAAAATCTTCACGCCAAACAATACTTGTTTATGGATTAAAATAGATTTGAGCATTCGTGAGGCTATCATCAGTGCCAATTACAGAACATTAGAGTTAAATTTAGTAACTTGATAAGGTTTAACTTGATTTTACTTTCTCATATAAAAAGAAAGTATTGTGATGGCGCGAAAACTTGATTTTGAAATTTTGATGGATTCACACGTTTCGAGGTACACAGAGTTATTGGTTATTAAAAAATGTCTTTCTCCCGCCTGAGGTGTGTTCAGACGAAGGACTGGGACTAAATTTGGTATACATGTTAAGAAAAATAATACCCGAGGTGAAATACCTAGAAATGAATTTTATATCCAAATTTGGGGGCATTTTTATCCAAAAATGCTATCTCTTTGAACTAACGTGAACTACCTTTGAAAAAACGCGACAAAAATACTTCAAAACGGTCCTGACGATTTTAATTAATAAATTCTAATATTTAGTCCATTTAAATTGGAATATAACAATAGAAGCCGTTTTTCCGGAAGAAAAATCTAGTTTATGAGGTATTAATGAAAGTAAATATGATTTTGTTGAAAATTGAAATCAAGAAGCATAAAACTACCTGTGAGGGAGATATTATTTAATTTAAATAAACTTTCAACAATATGAGAAAGTTTTTCTGTTGTCTCGAACAGCTTTATAATTTAAGCAGAAACGTAGACTCCAAAGCCAGGACTCGAACCACGGGCCTCCTATATTTCCAGTACAGGCACTCTAACCAACTAAACTACACTGAAGAATACTTTCCTCTGTCGTTAACGATAACTAACGGAGTCTATTTTTCTCTTTCTGGCTCCCGTTGTTAATAATAATTATAATTTGATACAAATTAAAATTTAAACTTTCTCCAGTAAGATTACTACCAAAAACTTAAAAAATGGAAAGCAGAAACGTTTTTTTTATAATTAGCATTTGTAGTTTTAATTCTATCTTTATTAATGGTACAATTAGCGTTTCTCTTTTTTCAAACTTTTTTATTCTAATCTATAATGTAGCTCTACAGTAGAGCTCATTTAGACTTCAATTATAATTGCTCTTAAATTATTCAGTTTAAAAAATAAATAAAATTAATTAACAAATCTATTATAATCATCTAATTTGTAGGAACACATAAATTATAATCGCAGTAGATTTCGGTTCTATAATAATGAAGAGCTTTTCTCCGTCCAATCCAATTACGAGAAAAGTGGTTGCTAGAGAAAATCTTAAATATTAAATTATAAAAATGAAATATTTTTCTCTATATTTCCAACATTTTATTACATTATGGAAAGGCACTCAAGGGGAAACATTAATTATACAAATAATTTATTATACATTGTTATCGTGAAAGTGATATGTTTATCACTTACACTATAAAATACATTAGACTATACTCAGCAGTATACTTAGTTCTTATTATATTTATGCTATACTGTACATTTTATATTTTATATTACAATAAAACATACATATATATTTTTATATTTGTAAAAAACAAAAATCGACATAATTTGATCTTATCTTAATATCACAGCCAAATTTATTTTTATGGTAATTCATTCTATATTTAATACGCATAATGTACAGGGTGTATACTAAACTTGTCGCATAAATTAAAGGGGTTAAATACACAGAACCTACCATGATTGAATTTTACAGTAAATTTTGCAATATTTTAATTTTTTGGGGGTAAAATTGAAAAAACAAACTCTTAGTTGACTAAGAAAAGCGCATTTGAGCTTCATGTTTAGTATACACGCTGTAAATAACAATTATTTAAGACTATTTCAATACATACATATTTTTTTTAATATACATATATNTATTTTTTTTTTAATATATTTATTTTATTTTCTTTCTATCTAATTACAAATTTACACGTACTTGGGTTACATATTTATGCTACAATTCATTATTTGTTAAATTAGGATTTTTTTAAAAAAATAATATATATTTTGTGTACTATAAAGCAAAATAATAAAACATTAAAACTTAGGTAAATTACTTGTTATGATTTAAATTGAATTAATAGTCCAGTTTACATTGGATTAATAATAGATTATTACAATCTATTCCTACAAAGAATGTGTGTCAAAGTATGTACCAATTTAGTAACAAGTATGCAAAAAACGAGTAATGAATACACTGACCAATTAGTAACAGAGGGACATTTTTATTAATTGATTTTACTCTCCGGCCTTTTTACTAACACAAATTATAAGAAGAAATGTCACAGGTCTCTAGTAATATGTGTCAATTGTGGTTATTCAAATACTAATAATAATATGCTGTAAGGTACCTCCCTGATCGGATTATGATCAGAAAATCGTCATTTGAATTATCACTATTAGTAGGTATTGGGCCCCTTGAGTCCAACCCCACTCCTGACCCCCTACGTCATACTACTCCTCAACGTCACGCGCTAACCACTGCACCAAGATACTAGTTGATACTATACAACCCAGAAGTAGTATATAAGCCACATCGCTTAATAAATGCCTGTTCTACTACTTCTTTTAAATTATGTATTGAATTCTTTTTTTGTCTCTTTTATTCATATAATGGAGTATGTAGTAATCTCAACTGGAGCCAATTTTGACTTAACTCTATTTTACTACAAAGTTATATTAAACAAAAAAGCAATTACTAGACCAATAGCAACTTTAACTATAAATTTATATTATAGATTCGTATAAGAGATAATCCCGTACAGATAATTACAACTATTCAAACCAAGTTAAATGCTTTTTGTGTATAGTGTAGTAGTGTAGTAGAAGCATGCACACATGCTTTTAGCACTAAAATCCATGTTAAACAATCTTACTTATTTAAATAGGGAGTGGCATTAACTCACCTCCCGGGAGGCACAAAATGTGTTACATTTACTTGGCTTAGCCTGCGTCTGTTTTTAGTGCTCTTCATTTACCCTATTCGAAGCTCAACCTCTCCCGCAATTACTACCTTTAATGTTTACTCTTATTTAACGAGTTTTAGCTGGAGTAGTCAGAGCCTTTTAAACAACCAAACGACAAAAATGAATAATGGTTACAAATTAAATTGTGTAAAGTAAAACGTAACTACTATAATAATTATTATTAGAGAGGCTTACTTATAATTAGTATAAGCAACTTCAATAATTTGTTGATATATTGATATAAATATATATTTTTTTGGCCTGATTAACATATCATTAGATTATTATAGGACTAGAGGATTTAATCATCAGATTGAAAAATGTCTCACCTCTCTAGATTTCAAACTAACCAGAATTGTCAGTATTTATACTTAGTTTTCTAGCAGCAGATATGCTAATCATACTAGGCCTGCAGGCTCCCTGTATCTGATTGTTGCCTATTTAATTGCATTTCTGTTTACCTATTATTTACTGTAGTTTATTTCTTATTATATATTTATCACAAGCCGTTAAGCCCGTGGCGACGGGCTTAAATTTGTAATAAGAAAAAATGAAAAATTAAAGTAAATAAATTATAATATCTGGAGACAATTTCACCCTGAATTTAGAGAAAAGTAAAAGCTCACCAAAAGGGAGCAGCTGGTTCAACCAGTATATTTTTCTATGGACTGTATTTGGCGGTAAGTAAGGCGGTGGTAATTAAGATATAAATAGCTTGGTAGCTGAGAATGTAAAACTAAATTACTTGGCGATACCTTAGGTTACTATAGTAAGAATAGCCGGCGGCGGCGGTGAGAAGATCTGGCCTCTAGACTCAAGACACTGCAGCAGTCCAGACTCAACTAGCAGCCAGGTATAGCTCTGGGTTGGAGATAACGATTGAACGTTGAACGCGGCCGATATAAACATTTAACTGCACACTTTTAACTATGTATTTTAACTCCGCGTAAACATTCTCTATTTATGTATTTTTATATAATTTACCAACCAATATATCTGTTTAGAAAAGTTATTATATCTTGAAGTTATGAAGACCAACAAATCAAAACATACATTTAGTTTAATTGGAATAATTTAATTATGGTTACCTTAGCTTAGCAATAACAAATCAAGTTGAGGGGAGTCGTTGCAGTCATCAGGACACTATTCAATTGTACAAATCATTATTTTACTTTTTCATATGCATCCTTAATATTCTTAATATACTCCTCAGGTATCGTAGCATCTATTTAATATATTAGTGTTATTAAATGGAAGCTACAAGATGGTCTGAAGTGGGTTGAAAACAATTACTTATTTATTTACACAACTTACTTCATGATTAACCACAATTACAATTACATAATATATTATATGTAATTGCTTCCTTACCATATTGATTAGGCAGGACTCCAATATAATTGAAGGATATAGCTGAACAGGTCTAATTAAAATCCTGACTATTATTGCTTTACATAGGTTTCTATGCTTTTACTGATAATTATTTCTAATTCAGTATCTCGTAATGATTCTACTAACATCGAATTGTTATAATTGGTTGGGTAATTGATGAACTCATGATTATTTATTACCCCTTGTTAGAATTCATTTCTGCAGAAAGTTTGCTGATTACAATTTCAATTGGTAAAATATGAGGTAGAAGCCTCCTAATTAATTCTCATGAGTTAAGCCTGGTCGTCAAAAGGTCATGGTTTAAAAAAAAATCTTCCTGCTATAGTCTTCTTGGGCGAACCACCAATGTTACCTTTTTACCTAAATATCAATATACACACACAAATAAAAGTTAAAGGAAAAATAGCCATTGTTAAACTGAAGATTAATCCAACCATGTTGAAAATAACCTCAATATTTAAGGGAGCACAGTGTGGAAAACAAGTTTGTGTAAAATTGCCGAAAGGGTGACAATGGAGAACTAAAAGGGACTTAGTTGTTTCTCAGTCAAAACGACAGATAAGCACAAGTTTCAGAGTAAAGTTAGAGAGTTTGTTAGTGCTTCAGCGTGACAACCAAACCAAATAATAACAAGATATGAAAATAAACACTTTTTCATCAAAACAATATCAACCGATAAAATATCTCCTTGATTACGAGTAATTTTTGATTACGTTGGCTTTGATTACGTTGGCTTTGATTACGTTGTTTATAGTAGTGTTGTAGAAGCATGCACACATGCTTTTAGCACTAAAATCCATGTTAAACAATCTTACTTATTTAAATAGGGANACATACATACATACATACATACATACACGAAAAAAGTTAAGGCCGGATTCGGTTTTCGGGATGTATAAAACGAAAAAGTATCCAAGAAATGTTCAATTCTGACCAATGTACAGACAAAACTTTAATTTTATATATATAGATTATTTCTTAAATAGTTAAGTGATTGAATTTTACTTTTACATAATAACTAAATTAATTAATAATTAAGTTAAATTAAGAAAATTAAGTTAATTTACATTAACTTGTTACAAATACTTAATTACAAATTTTGGGATTTTGAATAAAATGTAAATAAACTAATAAACTAATGTTATTAAAAGTTTGCAGAGACTATTACTTAGCTAAGATAATAAAAAAAAAAAATAAAAAAATAAAGAAACTATAATGCTTTTATAGTTTCATTGTTTTTATAGTTTTATTATTAAAACTTTGCGAGTTAGAGTAAATCTTATATTATTTTCTTTTTAAAAAAGAGGGTTCAGATGCAATACTATTATTAAGAAATTGTAAAAATGATTTCTAAATGTAAGTTATTCAACTTTTTTTTAAAAGAAAATATATAAAATAATTAGTAAATTCAATTAATTTTTGATCTTAGTTTTCCAGCCCGCGAAGAAAATTTATTGGAATTTTTTAATTAACTATTTTCTTCGTTTTATTTGATAATAAATTACTTTTAACTTCTCTGAATTTCATTCTATATCTTTTAGACGAAACCGTATTAGACTGTTCCCTCCCTCTTAATGTCCTTCTTCAGATTTATAACTCTATCATACTAAGTGTAGTAATTTTATCCTTCGTAATTTGAAGTAGAAAACAGAGTAAAAATAACATTCAAAATAGTCAGCCAATTTTCGCGGCACCTAGCTTGAAGGATATATTTTATTCAAGCTTAAAGGATAATTTTTGATCTCAGATGATTTATTTTTTATTTATTTATTTATTTTTTTTTGTAATATCGTCATTGTGCAGACGGTATGTGATATTGATGACCATCTATAAGAAATTTTATAAAAATAAAATTTTATAACATTTTTGAAGATAATCAAAATTAATACTGGACCGTAGGTGGGCTGCCTTTTACAAACCATTAATTTTTTTTAAAAAAATCAATGCGCAGTTTTAAAAATAACCTACAGGGCTCGACCAACTGTCAGACGAAAATCATATAAGAAAAATATCCAAATTTATGTAAAAACAGGTGACTCCTAATATATTTTTATTCCACTGGGAAATAAAAGAGTGGTTATTTGGACCAACATAATATTTGATTCTGAGTGGGGTTGCATTTATTTTATTCATTATGAATATGTGCGCAGATAATTGAGATTAATAACTGGACCATAGGTGGGCTACCTTTAATAAACCATTAAAATTTTTCAAATTTGATGAGTACTATTAAAAATGACTTACATAGCTCAGCCTATCTGACAGACAGACAACAGACCAATAATGTTCTTTGATATCTGAAACGGATTTATATGTAAGAATTCTTTAATTTGGAGACATAAAAAAGTCGTTCTTAAGAATGATCACATTGCGCATCTGTTACCTTCATCAAGCTTGGTACCAATAAAAATATAAACATATATCGATCACAAAACTTATATAGAAAAAATTTTAATTTTTTACTTTTACTTTCAAAATTAGTAGCTATAATGTAATACGAAATTACGTAAGCAATCCTATGGATATTATGATTTCCAAATAAAACCTGGATAAAATTTAGACTATAGTATTGCCAAAAAAATTAATAACAGCTGAAATTGTCATTATACATGAGAAATTCTGGTACATACATTGGTCAAATATAAGTTAACGCGTAATTTTGTAAAATCAATCGACAGTAGAGACTCATGACACATCTTTATTTCTTATGGCTTGGCCGATGTTTAATAAATAATTTTTTGTACCTATTTATTTCAAAAAATAAAATATTGCCTACTTATATCTATGGGAGTTAAATTAAGAAGATCTAATGCAAAATTAAACAAAATAATTTTATAAATAGCTATAGTAACTTATCGTGTTTTATATGTTTCTAGTTAAATGTATATATATATTTTATTTTAATTTGGACAGTTGATCATAAAATTATATTTTAATGAAAAATAATATGAGTATAGTCTCAAAATTATGTAAATATTTATAAAAATATTATATTTAACACATATTTGAATGATTTTCTTGTCTTAAAATTATTTTTTCTTGATAGTAAGCATATACATTCAGTAATCAGTTATTTAAATTATTATTGTTTGTGTTGGTTAAATGTGCAATTATTAACTAATCTTGCATCTATGAAATTAGATCAGAATCCATAATATAATGATAGTACAACTTTACTGTTGTTTAAGTCATCAAACTGGTAGTACCGCCATTGGTATGTGGTAGAACTAAACCATCATTGTACAGATGCCTTGGGGGCTTAGAGATGTCCGATAGATTTCTTGTTCGGAGAAATGCGGTTTCGGATTTAACAGATTGTTTTTAGTGCTTTGAACTTGCTTGAAGTATCAGAGCACAGCTTGAGCTGGTTCGATCCTCGCTTTAAACTAGTCTGGAAACTAGTCAACCAATTGTCGGATCCAAAACCACAGCGGCAAGCACCAGATGCTCGGATATAAACCTGACAGACAGACAAAACATTTATCAGATATTATTATAATAACAGACAAGTTAAGAAAACAGTTGCTATATAGGGAGCTGAGAAACCTATATTGAAACAAAAATATGGTTTAAGCAGAAAAAATCACACTTAATCATACCCCCCCCCCCCCCCCCCCNCCCCCCCAATGTCTAATTTATTATATTTTCGGATAACGGTATATGGGAAAATCTGTGGGCCACATTCAAATTTCGAATCCGATTAATCTGGAAATCCGATTAAACTATCACAATTCTTCCGTTACCTTCGGTATAGCATATACATTTTTCTTTTAAGGATTTAAAGTTTAAAGTTAAATTAATTTCAGTTTGCAAAAAGGCTTAATAAAACCATGAATTCATTTAGGCATTTATACCCTAAATGAGCATGCGCTAGACCTGATTTGCTCATTACATATGCGATGCGGTGGTTGAGCATCTCTCTCTCTCCTCGTGCCGAACAGCAACACATTCTCATTCGGAGAGAATGCTCACGTTAACTAATGTCATGGCATAACTGATGATACGAGTATACTACATTATGCGCGTTATGATTTTTAACTTTTGACAGAATAGACATCGGGAAACTCCTAAAAATTGGTGTGAGGAGCCAATGAGTGGTGGTTGTGTGCCTCTCTCTCCTCGTGCAGAACGGAAACACATTATCATTCAGAGAGAATGCTCACGTTAATTAATTGCATGACATAACTGATGATATATTAAATGTTATGAGTACGAGTTCTATAAGTTTTGACAGAATAGACTGCGGGCAACTCGGAAAAGTTGGTGTGGGAAGCCAACGAGTTAGTCAGGATTTTGAATTCTTGAAGGTCTAGCCAACTAGACAAACAAAAATGTCACCGGCCTCACCCCTTAACCAGGCCTAGCAGTTTTATTTTTTCCCTCATATTGGCTGGCCAATGTGAGTGTCAAAAGTCACAACTTGTAACACGCATACTGTAACATCATTGTAACCAACTGCTTTTTGATTTAACTGGCAAACTGGTGCTTTTCGCGTGTAAATTATGGTACTCTATTACTTTGTTACCCACCATAACAGAAAGGAAATTGGTGGGTAGTAGTAGTAGTAGTAGTAGTCTAGTACTTCCTACTAGAACAGGTAGGACGAACCACTTGTTCGAACCTTGCAATTAGACCTTCACTCGGGCCCTTTTCACACCCCGCGGTGGAGAGTTGCAGCCACTTCACACATCATACACATGTACATTGTACAGCCGAAGCGAGTATGATGTGATCAATAGTGAGCCATATAAATCAGAGTGTCACGCCGAGGAATCGAACCCCATCTCGTTCCACTCATGATTCAGTGATAGCCGAGGAGAGGTGGTTTTACCACCACGGCTACGCTACCTCCCAAATTGGTGGGTAACTAAGTAAAACAGGCGCTCCACCCCTACCCCTCTTTGAGTTTGTTACCCACCTTTATATATTACCATGCAATGATGGAAAGTAGATTGGATAAAAATGTTAATAGTCCAATATACTTTGTACAAAGGAATGTGATATTTTTGTACAAATAATTTTGAAAGAAAAAAGGTAAGTAACAAAGTAAAGAGTGTGTCAGTAAAGAAAATAACTGGGCACTTTTATAGTATCTAAAGTATAGTTAAATTTGTTTCACCGAATTAATTTAGTTAAATATAATACATAGTAAATAATACACATAACTAATTTATGACGCAAATAACTTTTATGTTGAGATTTGGGTTACACTGCTAAACAAGAATAATTAAATTTATTTCAACTAGGTATATTAACAAATATCAAAAGAGTTTAATTTTTCAATTTTTTTTCTTGGATATCAACGCTTGTCATTAAAGTTTTGTATATGATAATATATTTTAAAGATGTGTAATCCTAATAAATTTACTAATTAATGCTGGTTCAGTTCATTACAAGGAAGTTGGCATATTGAGCAATTGACTAAGAGAAATTATCTTGTTGCCAACAGTTACAGCATAAATGTGTCACTTTAATCCCCGCCAACTGAGAGATAACTGACAGCTCTCTGCACATTTGTACACCCTCTAATCTTCCTCAACCATTCCCATTTGACAATTTGACGTTGCATGTCAACCGAAGAAACGTTATACGGACGACTATAGAAGTAGAGCTAACAGATAACAGATTAACATATTCCACACGATTCGAGATATTCCTTTTCATACAGTAGACACTATAGGAATTTATATACTGTGTAGCTAATATTTATAGCCATTGGTTTCCTACATGTCAAACCACATGACGTAGAGTAAAGCCGGACAACGGTTATATTAAACTCTAGCCATAAGGGTGTGAATTATTAGTTCTTCTTGGGTAAAATACATTTTAGGACAGGTTTTGCTCAAAGTCAGCAAGCATTGACCGGGATATCAGACACTTTTTTTGTACCTTAAGAGGGTAAATAGATTTAATGTACCTTTAGATTTTACTTCAAATAATGATAAATTTTAGTTTAAATAGCAAAAGAGGTAAGAAAAAATGCTTCTCATTCATGAACACATCGATTGTGTCAAATACTATGACCAAAAAATAATAAAAACTGTATGGATTGGTCACAAAAATGTATGAAATGCAGTTCTGCTCAACCACATTAAACTGGTTGTGGAATGACAGTTATATATTATGTATATGTAAGGTGTCTTTTTCAAATGGATCAAACTGCTATAATTTATAAACTAGGAAAAATTCAGCAAAAGTTTCAGGTAAAGATTTAGTAGGTAATTTAGGCGTAGTTTAATGAAAGAAGAAGAAAAAATTAATTCTGCTCTTCAAAGGGTGGATCAATATGGCCCTTAAAGCATGAAACAAATCTTTATTATCTTGAATAGATTAAGCAGAAATAGCCTTCAAAGTTGACTACTTTTGTGTGTGATTTTTACAAAATAATGTATATTTATTAAGTTATTTAAATTTACATTAGTCACTTGCTATTGAAGGTTTTTTCAGAAACTTTAAAGAATAATTTGGATAGTCTCAATTCCTCTGTCTAAACGTTTTTAAAGAAAATACGTTTAATTTTCTACTTCTTTCCACCAACTGTTATAAATTAAAAAATAATTTTCACTAGTCTGATCTAATTTCGGATAAATAGATTTAAAGAAATTGAAATTCATATTATTTTATTTCAAGTTTAATTTACAAACTTTACCCTACAAGTTTTAAGACTATCTTTTAGGTACCCCAAAAAAAATAGTAATCTAGTAGTGGGCTAACATCTGGCCAACCAATTGACTGGTTGGAACCAGAATTTTAAATTGGTTAAACGGATTCAACCAATTCACCGCCCTGGATCTCTATTGTTCACCTGTACTACATTGGAAACATTTTTATCTACGATTGATACGTAATATAAACATTGTATCTCTGTTTAGATTCGTAGAAAGTGATTCTTTACGCGCCTGTATTAATTGCGCATGCGTGTCTCATAGTTTTGAACAATTCCTCTACTTTACCACTCTAGCGCTGTAAAGGAGAAGAATTGTTCAACTTTACGCACGATTAGCGAGTTTGTTTACATTTAAAATGACTAATTTGATGTTTATTTAATAAAAGTAACTGTTTGTATCGAGTTTTTTGTGAAAATCAATGAGTGATTTAAGTGAATATGACGAATATGAGTAGAATAATACGCCTTCCGAAGTAATAATTCCACAAAATACATACTTTATCAAAAGAGAAATACGAGCTTACATACAGGAAGTTTATTTTTTTCTGTATTTATTATTGAAATATAACAATCGTAGATAAAGTGCGGTACGCAACTCGTGCGAAAACTGTATTTTTAATTTGCTCGTGTGGTTTTACTACCCTCGCTGTCGCTCGGGTGCAAACTCCACACTCGCATGCAAAATGCTACTTTCCACACTCACCGCGTAATGTACTATTTTCAGGGAGATTTCTTATTAATTTACCAAATATTTCTATCTTTGCAGTTTGAAAACAGTTTTGTAAGACACACGATTGAGATGTAATGATAAAGTCTAAAATTTCATTAGGGGTTGTTGATTCATCTTTAAATATGTATTCAAGAAAAGATAAATTTTAGACATGTAACACCAGTTTTAAGTTTCTACTAACAAAGACAACAATATAACAAATAAATAACAATAAAGCCTCGTCCAGACTGCCGAACCGATCAGAAAGAAACAAGCCAAACATTTGTCTCTGCGCATGCCCAGAATGAGATGCGCAGGCGCACTTTAGACTGGGCATGCGCTGACACTAATGCTCAGCTTTGTTCGGTTCGGCAATCTGGACGAGGTTTAACAAACAGAATCATGAATAATTACATTAGTATCGGGGTATAAAGGTCAATAAGAGAATGCTACTATTTGCTCGTCTTTTTACATTTAACTATTTAGCTCAAGTTGAATTTAATTAATTCCTTTATAGCTTTGTGGTTATATCTATACAGTACGAATGAAATCTCATAGATTCGATACTCACTGGAACCGTATTCGCATAACAAATTGATAATTAGAGAGAATTATTTTGTAAAATTTGTTGTTCAATACATCAAAATTCGGTGGAAATTTAAACACATTTTCTCTATAAACTTTGAGGCAAAGGGATTTAGACTATCAAAAAATTCTTAAAAGATCCTATAATACCTTCATTAGCAAGTAATATCTTCAAAAATTTTAAATAAAATAACTTAATGATACATTACTTTTTCTTGTAAAAATCGCACACTGAAGTCAACTTTGAAGATTATTCCTGCACACTGCATAAACTATAAAATATAATACAAAAAATGTAATATAGCAATTTTTCATACTTTGCAGTGAAGTTTTCAGAAAAATAAAATTGACCCTTTGAAGGGTAGAATCAATTTCTAATTTCTCTAATTAAACTAAGTCTGAAGACAACTTTTACCTGAAACATTATTCTGCATTTTTCCTACTTTAAAAGGTATAGCCGTTTGATCTACTTGAAATGGGAAACCCTGTTTTATTTTTAAACTGATTATTAAATTTCATTTTGAGAAAATGAAATTAAAATTAAAATGAAATTAATTAAATAGGAAAATTGTTGATGAAGAAAAGTATCGCTATCACATTTTAGATATCTATGAAAACGGAGAACATTTATTTCCGCTTCAAAGAAAATGTATTTATTTAATCAAAATTAAATTAATAAAGAGAAGTTTAAATTATATTTTTTTAAAGTGCTCTTTAATGCTATAAATAAACAATGGAATTTTAAATAAAGGTTTGATTTAATTAGTAAATCAACATGAATGGGATATTAAGAAATTGTAAAAGTATACAATATTGTTTGGGATGATATTTCAATTGAAAGCACATAGCAATCAATCTCTACACAAATATGTACAACAATGTAATTCCTCTTAAAAAAACATACGCTACAGGAAATAATTCAAAAATACTTTAGAAATTAATCAAGAGGAATTTTATTAAATGCATCCATTTAAAATAATATAATATTAATATATATTAATAAAATATTATATAAGAATCTAATAAAACATCATTATTTAGGCAAGGGAGAGTAATTTTATTGCTATGTAATTTAATTTCAAATTTCAGTGTGATATTCCTAAAAACTTATTATCTTGGTGTTTACTCATGAAATTTAAATGTTTTTAAAATGTTAACAATTCCCATGTAGTAAAAACAAAAGGAGTTGAGAATATACGGTCCAAGTTCATGCATCATTAATACTACCATGAAATTTTTACACCTGAATGAAAAAGTAAAACATCGCATAAAAGAATAAAAGAAAAATCTCTCATTAACCGAATTTATCACACTTTTTATCACCACAAAACTACTAAATTCGTGATAATCTCTTGTATAAACACAACGTAAAAATATGGAAAGGATATTTTTATTTCCTATTCAATTGTTTTCAAGGTTCCAATGCTTTGGTTATAGCTTAGCTTATATAAAGCACACATTGTGTCAAAAAATCAATGCGAGCACATAGGGATTTTGTTACTTATAAATATTTTTCGAAAAGCTACATAAAAAATCACTCCAATAGATATTTAATTATTAGTTAATTTTATATTTAGGTATGTAAAACATATCTGAATAAGTAAAAATAAATGTTATCTGCCTGTCTGTCTTTTAAGCCTGGCTAAACCGTTCATCAAATTGCGATGAAACTGGGGAATGGTTGGATCCATGCCCTTGAAGGTTTCTGAGTTATAGTAAAACTATGTTTAAATTTTGGTACTCAGGGGTACGGGGGACAAATATCAAAGTAATAAAAACATTTAATGATGCATATCGTTAAAAAGCACAATATGAGTACAGAAATACTCTTGTTATGTACATTTTTGTCATATTTTTATTTAGGAGGAGGGTAAAATGGAAAATAGAGGAAAAATATTTCTATAATCTGCGTCTATATAAATAAAAATGAATGTTTGTTTATCTGCAGTCTCTTATGCCAATATTGTATATTGTACAAGTATGTATTGCAAATTTTAATATATATTAAAATTTGCAATACATACTTGTATTGTATATTTGTATATTTTTGTATATATACTTGTATATATATTTGTTTTTTTTATCTAAGGCAACATAATAATATTATGTTGCCTACTCTAACCACCTCTAACCACCTCTAACCACCACTAACCACCTCTAACCACCTCTAACCATTATGTATTAATATATTATATTAACTATATTAATTGAAATATATAATAAAATAGTTATACGCTCATTCAAAATTTGCAGCTATACATTTCATACGTTATTAATGTGTGAAGTTCGCCGGGAGAGCTAGTATTGTATAATACTATGGGGTTAGATTCGAAAAGAAAGATTCCCTTTAGTCAATTTGAATTAGGGTATTACCACCTAAAAACTAAAAAAACAAATACCTTTTGCCCTAAACGCATCACTTTAGACCTAGTTTGAAATAATAATTTTAAAGCAAGTGCCAATGTATTAAACTCATACGTTCATTAGGATTGCTAAATTTGTATATACTTTTCTATTTTATACATCATGAAAACCTAAACCGGCCTTAACATTTTCCTTTTCATACTTTGCAGTGAAGTTTTCAGAAAAATAAAATTGACCCTTTGAAGGGTAGAATCAATTTCTAATTTCTCTAATTAAACTAAGTCTGAAGACAACTTTTACCTGAAACATTATTCTGCATTTTTCCTACTTTAAAAGGTATAGCCGTTTGATCTACTTGAAATGGGAAACCCTGTTTTATTTTTAAACTGATTATTAAATTTCATTTTGAGAAAATGAAATTAAAATGAAAATGAAATTAATTAAATAGGAAAATTGTTGATGAAGAAAAGTATCGCTATCACATTTTAGATATCTATGAAAACGGAGAACATTTATTTCCGCTTCAAAGAAAATGTATTTATTTAATCAAAATTAAATTAATAAAGAGAAGTTTAAATTATATTTTTTTAAAGTGCTCTTTAATGCTATAAATAAACAATGGAATTTTAAATAAAGGTTTGATTTAATTAGTAAATCAACATGAATGGGATATTAAGAAATTGTAAAAGTATACAATATTGTTTGGGATGATATTTCAATTGAAAGCACATAGCAATCAATCTCTACACAAATATGTACAACAATGTAATTCCTCTTAAAAAAACATACGCTACAGGAAATAATTCAAAAATACTTTAGAAATTAATCAAGAGGAATTTTATTAAATGCATCCATTTAAAATAATATAATATTAATATATATTAATAAAATATTATATAAGAATCTAATAAAACATCATTATTTAGGCAAGGGAGAGTAATTTTATTGCTATGTAATTTAATTTCAAATTTCAGTGTGATATTCCTAAAAACTTATTATCTTGGTGTTTACTCATGAAATTTAAATGTTTTTAAAATGTTAACAATTCCCATGTAGTAAAAACAAAAGGAGTTGAGAATATACGGTCCAAGTTCATGCATCATTAATACTACCATGAAATTTTTACACCTGAATGAAAAAGTAAAACATCGCATAAAAGAATAAAAGAAAAATCTCTCATTAACCGAATTTATCACACTTTTTATCACCACAAAACTACTAAATTCGTGATAATCTCTTGTATAAACACAACGTAAAAATATGGAAAGGATATTTTTATTTCCTATTCAATTGTTTTCAAGGTTCCAATGCTTTGGTTATAGCTTAGCTTATATAAAGCACACATTGTGTCAAAAAATCAATGCGAGCACATAGGGATTTTGTTACTTATAAATATTTTTCGAAAAGCTACATAAAAAATCACTCCAATAGATATTTAATTATTAGTTAATTTTATATTTAGGTATGTAAAACATATCTGAATAAGTAAAAATAAATGTTATCTGCCTGTCTGTCTTTTAAGCCTGGCTAAACCGTTCATCAAATTGCGATGAAACTGGGGAATGGTTGGATCCATGCCCTTGAAGGTTTCTGAGTTATAGTAAAACTATGTTTAAATTTTGGTACACAGGGGTACGGGGGACAAATATCAAAGTAATAAAAACATTTAATGATGCATATCGTTAAAAAGCACAATATGAGTACAGAAATACTCTTGTTATGTACATTTTTGTCATATTTTTATTTAGGAGGAGGGTAAAATGGAAAATAGAGGAAAAATATTTCTATAATCTGCGTCTATATAAATAAAAATGAATGTTTGTTTATCTGCAGTCTCTTATGCCAATATTGTATATTGTACAAGTATNGAGTTTTTTCAGTTTTTTACGGTAAAGGTCGATTGTTTTTAACAGAGTCTTTTTGCGCTTATAGTTCCTACACAGTTGAGATTTGGACTATAGCTTATATGAACTTTTTTGCTCCAAATGACCTGTAGATATACCCCCTTTTCTATGGCTACTAAAAATTGATACACCCTGTATACACATTTTCCAAACAATCAAGTTTTTTTTAAATTTTAGTTTTGTTTGCTATTACACTGTTTTATTCATTATATTAACTTTGTCTTTACTTAAATTTGAACCTATTTCTCTTCTACTTAGTTCCTGTTAAGTCTATATATTTATCCGTAATATAAACCTAACCCATTATGCTTATATACTCGTATATATTAGTAGTGACCCATCTTTCCACATGCAGGTAATACTGTGTTGATAGGATTGTAAAAGAAAGAGCAAAAAATGTTAGATTAGCCATGCTTTTAACTTCGTTGTGCCAGTCAGATACTGACGTTGATAAATAGATTTTTACATATTAAATAAAACTCTATCCCATATGCCAAAGAGATGGAACACTTTTTCTTTAAAGAATAGAAAAATCTAAAGAATGAAGTTCAAACCTAAAATGCATGTTATTTACGTAAAACTAAGGAAGCAATTTCCTCCATAGTATCCGAAATGTAAACGATTAATCAAATTCAAAGTAAATTTTATTGACGTTTCTGTCAACAGTGAGAAACTAATGTTCATACTAGCCGATAATAGCCGATGTTTAAGGCTGACTGAACCAGAATAATTGATTGAGAAATTGGGTCACTATAGATGTATTGAAGATTACCCTACTTCTAAAATAATAGTGCATTAGGTGAGATTATAACTCAAGTTCTCTTGTTCCGTCAATTGGACAGGAAGTCTATTAACTATATGTTTTTCTTTTTTATTTCTAACTTAAAAATAAATATTTTATTTATTTTTATTTTTTTTAATAGCCGCAAAAGCTTTAGCTTGAGCGCGACTATTGAGTCATCATTACTTTTATAAGTTCTTAATTTACATGAAAATATTTTCTTATTACATACAAATAGTTTNTACTATGAATCAAATGTGTTCAGGCCACAGAACTGATTTTTGATACTACGTTTGGAACTACTGTTACATTGAACTTGGCGCTCACGTCCTACAGTGTGCATAGTTCGAAGACATTCAAAAGTAAAAACATTTGCCAATTAATTATGAAAAAAATGTCGTGTGGTATCGCGGGACACCCAGTAGGAACTAAGTTCCTTACCTTTTTTTTATTATTTTTTTTTAAATGTAAATTATAAAATTACACTGCTATGAACATATACATTGCTAACTACTTATACATGGAAAAGACAAAATTAAAAGTATCTAACTGTTAGTAGGTAAATAGCGGAGTTAAGGCAAAATTATAAGAAAAGCAAATTTGAATCATGAAAGCAAGCGTCTTACAATAAATATGTATTGAGTATTGAGAAGAAAGTTTATCATTATGAGTTTATAATTAAAGAATATGTTTGTAGCTGGTAGGAAATAGGACTGTTTTCTACCTACCAGGCCTACTAATTTAAAATTTTATAAAATGTATCTCTTCCTTACTCAAAAATGTCTGCTTGTATCAGGTAGAAATTTACATGCCTGTTTCAATTGTACTTTAGACGATGTGTAAGAGGTTTTATTAAAATCGTTACGTCAGGACGTAAGATATAGGTGAAAACGTTGTTTTCTTTATTTTAAACGTGTAAGTCCGCTTTAATAAATGTAACGATCTTTATCACTTCATAGCAATATCGGCGTTCGTTTTACTAAAAAAAAAAAAATAAAAAAAAAATAATAATTATAAAAGTTGTTTGTCTCATTAAATAGATGAAGTTAGCATTTTGTACCCTCCTAAAATTCCAATTTTAAATTAGAAGCTTACACATACGCGAGCGTTGCGCGTGAACGCTTCGGCGGATAATTTTGTCCAACAAACTCAGCATGGGTATTAGTGAAATGAACTTGTGTACCAAATTTAAACTAACTCGGTCATGTTTTACTCAAGTTATCGTCATCGGAAGATTTCGTGACGCTTAGTTTTGTGACGGTGATTTTGACCGCTACGTCAAGACCGCTAGATTACGGCTGCAATATTATTGCGGCAACGCTCACCTAAGAAACCAGAGTTTTTGAGACACATTATTGAACCATTTATTTAAGTTTTTGATACAAGGAAAACGGGTGCTTATGCGTTCAATCTAAATTTTCACTTAAAAGAAACTATGACATTGTGTTAACTTTGTATTTAGTCATCAATTAGATAAGAGAATCAACTAAATTTCATGTGATTAGAAGTTCAATAATTATAGAAGTTTATCAAATACAACATTTAGAATGAATTCAAGTAACCCGAATAATATAACCATTTACCATTCCCCACCATTTAATCCTATTTAGTAATGCATTCAAACATCTATTTTATTGTCTTCAATTAATTTAAAAAATGGTTTTTCCTTTTATTAATTTGGGTTTTTTTTTCTAGAGGTGTAGAGCTTTAGATAACCGAGTAAAAACAAGAAGCATCTCTAAATCCTTGTGGTTAATGTTAAAGGTAAATTTTAAAGGTTTGTTTTTTCATCATAGCAATTAAAATCGATCATGAATTTAAATCATGCTAGTAGAATTATGTATTTTCTCTTGCCTTTAAATTAAACTAGTTATTTTCTAAAAGTTAGTTATCTAAAGGGTACTAAAGTATAGTTGGAATTGGAAGATCTAATTTATCTACATTTTTATTAGTATTATTGCCTAAGTAAAATAAAAGAACAAAATTGTATAAAAAAATAATTTTTGACCATTGAAGGCGACAATTGGTCGTAAAAAAAGTCATAAATTGAGAAAAATTTGAAATAATATGTAAAATAAAAACTTTTAAAAACTGAAATGTACCTACATAGTTTATGCAATGAGTTATGTATCAATAGGTATGTTCCAACCACACTTCAAACTGTACGACGCATGTGCATTAGCAAAAACGTTCAAGTGTGCGATGCGAATGCGTCGGACAGTTTCAAACCAGTTTGAAGTGTGGTTGGAACAAACCTATTATGCGTATTAAGAGTTTTATATGGTTTAATTTTGAAATTCCTTAAAACACGTTCTTGTTTTTTGATAAATAATAACTAGGTATGATTTTTTTGCAAGCCACCTCCAATTCCCCTTGTCTATCTCCCTCCCCACGTTCACCATAATAAAAATTATTCATTATTTTAGCGATCTTTAAATGGCGCGTCCACACTATTCCGAACGAGGCCGATCGGCCTGTGCCGGTCGGCACATTCGGCACACTACGTTTGGATTGATGTCCCCATGCCGAACCATCGTACCCGCAAGGAAGTAAAAAATATTCTGCAAACCTCACTATATGAAATCTATCTGTCTACCGAGGCCAATCGGCACGTCTACACTACTAACTTCGGCACGATTCGGTTCGGCTTTCGGCACGTTCATATTGCTTCTTTGGACTACTTTAGTTGAGATTATAACTAGATTAATTATAAGTAATAAATGATTGAATTTATGAATTAAAAATCCAATTAAAGAGGTCTGTATTAAACTTTGCTAGCTTTGATTATATTTATCAATTAGTCTTTGAGTTGCATTCATTAATAAAAAGTTTTTCTTATAAAGTATCGGTAGATACTAATAAAATAGTTTTATCTCCAGTAGGGAAAAAAGTTATGATTTTGGATTAGTTTAGAGGGACTAAAGTAAGTCTTTTCATCCCTGAATCAGAAAGTAGGGAGAAAAAGTAAAAAGTAGGGCGAAAAAGTAAAGTAGGGCGAAAAAGTAAAGATTGCAACTTAATTATTTTATAAATAGTAGAAAATGAATGGTTAATGTAATGAAGATGTTGAAATCAGGTTGGCGTCGCTGCTTTTACGACCATGTTTATTTATGTTTATAACCTGCATCTAAGTAACCTTCTATTTGAGTTTAATTCCAATTCTTATTTGTTTTTAATA
>KZ651254.1:276875-288136 GCA_001010745.2 Gerris buenoi | reverse complement strand
TTTTTTTTTTTTTTTTTTTTGGGGGGGGGGAGGGAATGACAACTATTTTGAAAACATGATATATAATTTTAAACCAAATTTCAATACCTTTAAAATGATACCTTACTTCTAACTTTCAAATCACAAAAATGTTGGGGCTCCCAAGTTACGGCCCCCTAAAATTTTTAAAATTTAAATAAAAAGAAACATTTTTTGAATTTATTTTTATCTTTATAAGGGATGAATGCGCCGTCCAGTTATTAAATCGATTTTTACGAGTATGGTTATTTTTTATCACTTTTTTTAAGGTCTACAGTACACAGAACTACTAGTGCAACCCTAAAATATTCGTTATTCTACCAAAAACACATAGCACTAAAACTATAAGTACCACTATTTGCTTTTATCCCTTAAAAAAAGGATGAGTTATATTTTACGAGGCGTCATATAATACATTTAAATATGTTAGAGGTTAGAGGTAAAGAAGGAAAAGTTATCCCAAGGGTTTAATCAAACTATATAAAGTTTAGTTAGTTGACATTGCATGCTAATTGGAGCCGCTGTAATGAAACCCTGCACCCTATCTAGACAACTAAACATTTATATTTCTACAAATACCATTATAACCAATTTATTATACCTAATTTTAAACCTTTGTTTTATGTTTACTTTAAATTAACACTGTTATAATAAAATGTTAGAGATTCTTATCAAATATTTATGTAGCAGGTAATTTTTGCTTTAACACATCCATATAACAAAGTAAAGGATCAGATATTTCACAACATAAAGCGAGATAATGTTTTAAGACAATCGATAAATAAGTGTAAGGAATTCTTGACTTGTCTGGCAAAGTTAATGTGTAAGAACTAACTTTATATTGGATAAGACAGTTATATGTTCTTCTCCCTAGAGAGAGCTAACAAGTTAGAACTATTTACTTGAGGTAAGATTAGAGTTAGTTACTAACGGGTCAATAACCAACAACTGTAACGTATCTCTCTCTCTCTAACCTTAACTCATTTTCAACTTTATCTGTCTTTTCACGTATTTTCCAAAATAAACTATCTTTCAACAAAGTCTACAAATACAGCTGAAAGTCAAAATTTGTCGACATATTTTATTCCGGCATTTATTCAACCATTGTGCACTTAACAAACACATAAAACAAGGAAGTCAACAACAACGGCAACTATGAGGGTACAAAACATTTCGCATGAGAAAGCTCAAAAATAATTTTTTAATTATTAACTTTCTACTTCATATTATGTGATTTTTTAACATATTTGTTCATTATCATATCATATAATATGCTGGGTTNTATTAAACTTTAGCCACGGCCAATTTACATCATAGTAAATACAAGTTTTGGTACCATCTGAAAGGTTTACAGATGGAATTGCTTAAACACGGAATATTGTTTACGATCCATTACTACACAGTTAAAAGTATTTTATGTAATATAGTGTTTGTTTTTAGGATTACGTTTTAGTTTTAGGTCTGGCCTAGCTATATGTTTCCTCCGGATGGCGAGGAAATCCCTATTAAGGGAGTTGGAGTTAAATTTTATCCTCATTTAATAATCATTTTGGAAAAAGTCCTGCGATATTGTGGGAAGACCCAATTTCATGTAATTTATTTTAATTTAATGTTAAGCAATTTTCATTTTCCATATTAACCTAAACAAATAATGAAGTATATACTATTATATTTAATGAAATTGCCTACCCAATAAACCAATATGATAGTAATAGATATAAAATAGTAATAATATACAGCCACCGATTGCAAGCATGAACCCCGCGCGAAGCGCGGGGCGAATGCTTGTATAATATAAAGATTACCTGAAAAGATGAAAGAATGGTAACTTTAAGTTAATAACTTACGGAAAGACGCCTTCGACGTCGAAGTAATGAAATTCAATGGCGACTCGCTCGCTATTGGACCCTCGGAAAAAGTAGTGACACTCAGTGTCCCTGGGATAAAATCCAGGGTAGTTTGGTGACGAGAAATAACCCTGGACGGCATCGTCGGACGAATAGGAGAATCCACATGTGTACTCGCTCATTTGTCTCCCTGTCTTAATACCAAAATCTAAAACAAACAGTTTCAAACAATCAATTAAACAACTAGAATTGTATGCTAAAATAGAGAAGAGATTAGTAGTATTAACCAAATGGGACCACCTTTTATAGAATAAATTTTGAAAATTTGCTTCTACCACAATAAAATTAGGCATGGGAACAGAAATTATTGTTAGTAGTAATCAAGTTATTTTTTTCACATTTATAAACTATATTTTAGGTGCTTATTGTCGTATGTACGACAATAATTTCTTTATATAGCCTTCCTTATAGCTACTTCAAGGATAAAAGTACTACTTTACGAAAATATACACTGATAAACTTTATTATAATTACAGTCACATGATAAATCTAAGAGAATAATCGTTGTATGAATTTTACAGAAATCTGTCTAATTATTAAAGTTTATCATTTTATTATGCATGAAGTTTTCAACACTATTTCATCCTTTGTTATATCCATTATCATAACAAGTTTCTGCGTTAACCTATGCTAACAGTAATTGAAGTTCATTATCTATATAACCACAAGGAAAATTACAGTAATGTTCTTAAACATAAAGTAAGACATTTTCATCTTGAGGGAAGGGAAAATGGTGCGACGTTAGAACAAAAGTACGTAATATCCGTTTTAATAATATTGCAAGATGGAAATGTAACATTCAATGTAGAATGACATCTAAGGAAGTCTAGAGACAATGATTTCCCTTCCTCAGCTATCACCATTTTGAAATATTTCCATAATATCTACATTTCCCCCTTTTTCTGCCATTGTCAACAGAAGTAACCATAATCGTTTAAACACCTGTGATATGCGTAGGTTCACGGCTTTCAAGCCTTAGGTTTTTTTTTATGGTAAACGCACACATTTTATGAGCCTTTCTCTACCCATAATTACATAGTTTAGTTGCTCAGTTTAGTATCCTTCCAGTAAACATGTCTTGTTCACTTTCTTATTTTCTCCTATTCGAACTCAAGTGTTGAATCCCAAGTATCACGTGTAACCTTGTCTCTTCTTTTCTTTTCTTCTTTTTTTGGCCTCGACAAAAATAAAATAAAATAAACACTTAGAAAAAAAAGAAAAAAGAAAAAAGAAAAAAGAAGAAAAAGAAAAAAAAAAAAAACAGAATAAAATTATTCGGAAGGACACAACTAACACAGGAAAAGAATGGAAACAAATTTAGTATAAGAAAATGGAGAAAAAGGCCCGAGGGAAAAATACTTTTTGCGCCCTCTCCACCCTTTAGAGAACCCATAGTAAAAACTTTACCCCTGAAAAATCCAAGTAGAAATTACTAAAAGGTAATGTACAAAAATGCGACAAAAGTATCTTTTTTTCTTGGACAATATTTTTAGTGAGCATGACAATGGTGTTAATTTGAAAATAGTAAGTTCAAAAACAAAAGTTTAAATTGGAAGTCATTGCCACAAAGTTCGGGAAGGTGTAACTGCTTTTTATCTCTTGCAAGTGAAAATATAGGTATAAAATTTAAGATTAACACTTCTTCCATTTTAGCTTCTAGGAGCCTTGTCCAGTCAGCGATCGCTGAATTGCAATTAACTATAAATAAATAATAAAATTGAAGCTGGAATGTCGATATAATCATTCTTGCAGATGCTAAGGATGTTAAAAATAACTTTATTAAAAATGATTGGAAGACTGTCATTCATATATATATTTTAAACGAGGTAGCTCCTATTCTTCATAATTAATTCTAACTTAGTCATAAACTTTTAACGGCAATAACTACAGTTTTATTTATATTATACTTAAGAGAATTACATTTACTATTTTTTAAAAATTAATTCGACAACACATTGCCATATAATATATACAGCATTCAGTTTAGATTATGGCCATCGGTGCGTTGATTTTAAATATTCTATAATATTCTAATAGAGAACTGTAATAATGCGGTCGAGTTTTGTTAGTAAGGATTGTTTGGCATTACCGAGGAAAGGTGAGGCAAAGTTAAAGTATTCTCTTATTATTAAGTTCTATGTCTTTCGGTGGTGACCGAGGTCATGTTCGAAGAGTGTTCCGACCTAAAATCTTATTGAAGATATTAACTCCGATGTTGACCATTCTTTTTAGTCCACGTTGTCCCTCGCTTAAAGCAACATGTACTAACCTAAAGATGCCTCGAGCGTAGGAGGCGAAACGTCGGAACACTCTTCGAACATGACGCAGTCACCAGCGGAAGACCTAGAACTTAATGATGACAAACCGCGGAAGCTTACGCAAGTTGTTGCCACTATGGTTTTTTGGATACCTCCTACAAAATAGATAATACATAATAGAGGATGTAATTGGTTTTGAATGAATTGTTGACATTTTAATACATAAATGTTTAAAATTCATAAATAGTATTTAATAATTTTATTTATATATCTTTTAGATATGAAATAGGACCTGGTTCTAAGTAGGATAAAAATAAGAATAAAAAAATTACTTGAAAAAATTAAATTTTGATCCTACACTAAGCCATATCTAACGTGTTTCATTTGTGACTCTTGTCTTCTGTAATATATATTTTTTCTTTTTAAAAATGTTTACTGGTTGAGAAAAGAGGTTTTTTTCTAACAAGATAAATATTTTAAGAGAAGAGCAAAGATAGAGGGAAAAGCACCGACACGTCTTAAACGTGTGAGGGGTTTTCCACTTTTCTCCTTTTAACTTTATTGCAGTCGGCTTCCGGAAATAAAATCCATTTACTAATTTTCTCTGCTCGAAGGAAAATAAACCAAGAAAACAAACTAGTACTGCAAAGATAAGTTCATTTATCGTGTTCAATTTTTTTAAAGAAAATAAACCCTTTTGTCTTCTTGGTGACTCGTCTTACCCCTATCTTCTTTCTCTTAAGTTGTCACATTTAATTAAAATATAGGTAGGAATAAACACTATTTATCTTATAAAATCGACTTGTTTACCTACCCCAAATTACTTTATTGTGTACCTAATGTCATTGTCTTAATAGTTATTTATTCGAAAGAATTCCATATGTAGTTGATTAAACAAAAATAGGGAGGGTAACAAATTAATTCATTAACATTTAATCCAAATATAGATGTGTTAACAACTAACATCCAAATAAGTAGGTACGAAGCTAACCTAAGTGAAATGCTGACATTTAGTAAGGAATGATGCTTAAACAATTTTACAAAAAGGTTTATTCATATTTAACAACGGGCAAAGCCAGCCATACACCGATGCTCCAAATGGAACTATTTAAATGGAAGAGGTCCAAATGGAACGACAGTAAAGAGGTAGTACATGAAGTAGTCAGTCCATGCAAGGGTCTATCAACATAATCTACATTCGCTTTATCGCCTACTCTTTTAAGAAATAATTCCAGAGCATTGTATGAGAGAGAGGGAGTCGAATTGTATGAGGGATTTGTCTGAATCGGAGGATTAACTTTGACAAAAGCCTTTATTTTTTTATCACATTTTGATGTTATATATTAAATTCACGCAGACACGAGCTTTCGGCTTTTCAGCGCTATTCCTTGGATTTGCTTTTGTTTTTATAACACCAAACTCATAACGGTGGGAAGTAAAACCAAGCAAATGGATTAGGTAGTCAGGAAATTATCGTCAAATCCTCCAGCATTATCTGCTTGGCAGAGTTGAATTTCGCAAAATAGTTGCAATTGCCATTTCAAGGTACGAATTATAGAATCATTTTAAAAATTTTGTATTCACAATAACAATTAAACAATGCTATGACCAATGACCAACCTACCTTTCACAAATGAGTACTGAGCACTGAAACCCTTTGCCAGTCTAGAAGAGTGTACAGATTTCAACTCCATGACCAGTCTTGATTCTCTAGACATAACATGTCTGGGCAAGCCTTGACCACAGAAACTTTCTATCTTATCAACGCCTCGTGAGCTCCAGACGAAAACTGACAATGTGTCAACTCCTTCACATCTGAAACAGAAGTATAAATATATTTAATTTTTAATTTTTATGCCCTGATCTCCACCTTTTGGCCTGATTAGTGGATACGAAACAATACAATACAATGTTGTTAACTATAATAAGTATCTTAATATTATTGTAACAGACTAGACTTCACTCCACGTTTCACGTGTCACTCATGGTAGGAATCAGTGGCTAGGCTTCCTATATTATCATTCCAATTATATCATATGATCAAGCGATTAAATGCCTTAATAGCTGTCAAAGCCTTAAGGTATAGAAAATAAACAGGGCAATAATATTATACATCATTCATATTACTGACTATTATACATCATTAGAATGAATTACTCTGCTAATCACAAATCGGAGGCTATTTTTTGCATGAAAAAAAATCTTGTTAGGCACGATAAATAAGCAAATGCATAAGCTTAATCATCCCCTCAAGTGATTGCATAAAATAAGAGTAAATGACAGGAAAACTTTAAGCCGGTTTTGGTTTATCCTAAATGTTCCAATTCTGATCAATGTATAGGAGACAAGACTTAAAACTTTAAGTTTATTTATATATACCTACAAAATAACAAGCAAATAACAAATAAATAATAATATCAAATTTATGTTTCTAACTTATTTCCATCATTTTATAATTTATGCAGATGATAAGGAGAAATTTCAGAAAATGCATCTCTCCACCGAAATATAGTAGAAAATTTATAATTTTTGGCATTTTCTGTCAAAAATATTGAATTTTTAAATAAACTGAATATTAATTTTCAACTAAATATAGAGGAAGAAGAAGTTATTACATAAACGTAAAAGTTTTAATGGTATTACCATCTTCACTTCAAGTCTTAATTTATTTTTATGAGTAAAAGAAACTTTCAATGCTTTACAATTCTCACAATAAAATATTATTATATAAAGCATTTTTGTTTCGAGTTAGAACTTAACAATCATTTCAATCTATAACATAAACGTCCAAGTTTATTTGAAGAAAATAGAGATAAGAATAATTTTTTTCTTCGGTTTAATTATAAAGTTTTCTGGTAAACTAAAAACTCAATATTACGTTACAGAAAATAAATAGGAAATATTGTATGGAGTAAATTCTTTTTATTTTATTATTATTATTTTTTTTTTTTNGGCTAGGCTTCCTATATTATCATTCCAATTATATCATATGATCAAGCGATTAAATGCCTTATTAGCTGTCAAAGCCTTAAGGTATAGAAAATAAACAGGGCAATAATATTATACATCATTCATATTACTGACTATTATACATCATTAGAATGAATTACTCTGCTAATCACAAATCGGAGGCTATTTTTTGCATGAAAAAAAATCTTGTTAGGCACGATAAATAAGCAAATGCATAATCTTAATCAACCCCTCAAGTGATTGCATAAAATAAGAGTAAATGACAGGAAAACTTTAAGCCGGTTTTGGTTTATCCTAAATGTTCCAATTCTGATCAATGTATAGGAGACAAGACTTAAAACTTTAAGTTTATTTATATATACCTACAAAATAACAAGCAAATAACAAATAAATGATAATATCAAATTTATGTTTCTAACTTATTTCCATTATTTTATAATTTATGCAGATGATAAGGAGAAATTTCAGAAAATGCATCTCTCCACCGAAATATAGTAGTAAATTTATAATTTTGGCATTTTCTGTCAAAAATATTGAATTTTTAAATAAACTGAATATTAATTTTCAACTAAATGTAGAGGAAGAAGAAGTTATTACATAAACGTAAAAGTTTTAATGGTATTACCTTCTTCACTTCAAGTCTTAATTTATTTTTATGAGTAAAAGAAACTTTCAATGCTTTACAATTCTCACAAAAAAATATTATTATATAAAGCATTTTTGTTTCGAGGTAGAACTTAACAATCATTTCAATCTATAACATAAACGTCCAAGTTTATTTATATAGGAAAATAGAGATAAGAATAATTTTTTTCTTCGGTTTAATTATAAAGTTTTCTGGTAAACTAAAAACTCAATATTACGTTACAGAAAATAAATAGGAAATATTGTATGGAGTAAATTCTTTTTATTTTATTATTATTATTTTTTTTTTTTTGTTGGTTGTTTTTCATTTGAAACAACATGTCAAAATGTCTATAATGTTATGATGTTCCAAGAGAAGTTGAAAATCCAATATTTTCGTCTTATCAGAAAATATGTTTTATTTTTACTTCTAAAGAAATATTGCACATGATTTCCTTTACCTCTACGTCTTTTCAAAAACTTAGCTGAACATTGATTCTGTTTTTCTGCAGTGAAAAAATTAGTGGTTTTATTAAATTTAAAATAATTTTATCTACCCTCTATACTTCAAACTACCAAAACTTAACACGTCTTTTTATATTTTTTAAATCGAAAACGTAGTTCTCTAATCTTTAACTAAAATTTATTTAATTGGATCCACGAATGCTACGATCTTGGTGAGAATTACAAGTTACACAATATCTTATAACTCTAAAAAAAAGAAGAAAAAAAAAAGTTTTTGGTTTAGAATTCTTTCAAATTTGATTGGGTGGCTCGTGTAAGAACGTACAGTGATAACATTTTATATTTTTTGAACATAATCTCTTGATTAAATTTCATATAAATTAAAAACAAAATTTGAAAACATTTTACTGTAGAAATGTGTTTTTCTTATTTACTTATAGCATACTTTATTCTAATTTAAAGTATATTTATAATATAAAATTACATTATAGAAGTGAGTTCATACTGCACCATAAAATATTTAATCTTGCCATAATACCTTTTATTGTCTCTTTTCATAATGCGAGTTGTAGTATTGAAAAGTAAAAAAAGATTCAGTTGCTGGATTGTTTATAAGAACAATATATATTTAAAACAATAATTTTTTTCTGGACAAAATTAATATTAAGAGTCCGAGTTCTCTTCATTGTATTAAATTCATTTTTCAAATTATCATAGTAATCCAAAAAACAACATTTTTATTTTTATCCATTATTGTGAATAGAATTACTTTACATATACTTTAGTGTAACTAGGACAATTATTCAGCTTACACAAAATACCTTTATCTACTCACGGCAGCAAAATTAAGCATTGTTGTACTGTTTTCAGTCTGCAAAATGTCATTTTACTTGATTCTTTTGAATAAAGNAATCTTGTTAGGCACGATAAATAAGCAAATGCATAATCTTAATCAACCCCTCAAGTGATTGCATAAAATAAGAGTAAATGACAGGAAAACTTTAAGCCGGTTTTGGTTTATCCTAAATGTTCCAATTCTGATCAATGTATAGGAGACAAGACTTAAAACTTTAAGTTTATTTATATATACCTACAAAATAACAAGCAAATAACAAATAAATGATAATATCAAATTTATGTTTCTAACTTATTTCCATTATTTTATAATTTATGCAGATGATAAGGAGAAATTTCAGAAAATGCATCTCTCCACCGAAATATAGTAGTAAATTTATAATTTTGGCATTTTCTGTCAAAAATATTGAATTTTTAAATAAACTGAATATTAATTTTCAACTAAATGTAGAGGAAGAAGAAGTTATTACATAAACGTAAAAGTTTTAATGGTATTACCTTCTTCACTTCAAGTCTTAATTTATTTTTATGAGTAAAAGAAACTTTCAATGCTTTACAATTCTCACAAAAAAATATTATTATATAAAGCATTTTTGTTTCGAGTTAGAACTTAACAATCATTTCAATCTATAACATAAACGTCCAAGTTTATTTGAAGAAAATAGAGATAAGAATAATTTTTTTCTTCGGTTTAATTATAAAGTTTTCTGGTAAACTAAAAACTCAATATTACGTTACAGAAAATAAATAGGAAATATTGTATGGAGTAAATTCTTTTTATTTTATTATTATTATTTTTTTTTTTTTGTTGGTTGTTTTTCATTTGAAACAACATGTCAAAATGTCTATAATGTTATGATGTTCCAAGAGAAGTTGAAAATCCAATATTTTCGTCTTATCAGAAAATATGTTTTATTTTTACTTCTAAAGAAATATTGCACATGATTTCCTTTACCTCTACGTCTTTTCAAAAACTTAGCTGAACATTGATTCTGTTTTTCTGCAGTGAAAAAATTAGTGGTTTTATTAAATTTAAAATAATTTTATCTACCCTCTATACTTCAAACTACCAAAACTTAACACGTCTTTTTATATTTTTTAAATCGAAAACGTAGTTCTCTAATCTTTAACTAAAATTTATTTAATTGGATCCACGAATGCTACGATCTTGGTGAGAATTACAAGTTACACAATATCTTATAACTCTAAAAAAAAGAAGAAAAAAAAAAGTTTTTGGTTTAGAATTCTTTCAAATTTAATTGGGTGGCTCGTGTAAGAACGTACAGTGATAACATTTTATATTTTTTGAACATAATCTCTTGATTAAATTTCATATAAATTAAAAACAAAATTTGAAAACATTTTACTGTAGAAATGTGTTTTTCTTATTTACTTATAGCATACTTTATTCTAATTTAAAGTATATTTATAATATAAAATTACATTATAGAAGTGAGTTCATACTGCACCATAAAATATTTAATCTTGCCATAATACCTTTTATTGTCTCTTTTCATAATGCGAGTTGTAGTATTGAAAAGTAAAAAAGATTCAGTTGCTGGATTGTTTATAAGAACAATATATATTTAAAACAATAATTTTTTTCTGGACAAAATTAATATTAAGAGTCCGAGTTCTCTTCATTGTATTAAATTCATTTTTCAAATTATCATAGTAATCCAAAAAACAACATTTTTATTTTTATCCATTATTGTGAATAGAATTACTTTACATATACTTTAGTGTAACTAGGACAATTATTCAGCTTACACAAAATACCTTTATCTACTCACGGCAGCAAAATTAAGCATTGTTGTACTGTTTTCAGTCTGCAAAATGTCATTTTACTTGATTCTTTTGAATAAAGAGTCAGCAAAATATCAAAGTGTCAGCAAAATAACAAACAGGTTGTCTCATTTTAAGAAAATTTTACTACAAAAAGATTACTTAATTGTAGGTTATAAACACTCCCACATTGTTTATTTTTATATTTTAAGCGTAGTATTCTACTAAATAGTTATATATTTTTTGAAAATAACTTATATAATTATAGTGATAAACAAATTTTACTATTTTACAATGATTAATTTTAAAAAATCGCTACAAATTGAGATAAAAAACAGTTGATATAAAAAAAAAGTGGCAACATTGAATTGTTTTGTTT
>KZ651254.1:261190-274333 GCA_001010745.2 Gerris buenoi | reverse complement strand
ATATATATATATATATATTAGTATATATATATTAAATATGTAGTTGTATTATTGACTCGAATATGTGAATAATATATTCTTACGTGAAGATGATACAGAAAGTGTATTTGATTTGTGCCTGTTGAATTATATTTTTCGATAATGAAGGTTTTCCAACGAGTCATCATTACAATCAATGCCTTGAAGTAATGAGTTTGTGATAGTAAGTGCAGAAGGGGGATAAAAGTTTCATACCCATTGTTGGATATTATCACCCTATGTTCCAAAGAAGTAAGAACAGAGTAACGGCAACCGTGTTTAGAATTGGAGGTTATCGCAATATTGTAGGAATAGTCTAAAATATATTAATTTAGTCAGACGAATTATTTTCAGAAGGGAGAAAACGTTATAATTTCGAGGGTGTGAAGTAAAACTTTTCTTCGCACAGCAAATAAATAATCATGAATCAGGGAGAGAAAATATAAACAGGGAGAAATAAAAGGATTGGCAACTTAATTATTCTATAAATATTACAGAATTTATGGCTATTTTTACCTAAATGTAACCAGATAAATGTTTGGACTGAGCAGAACCAACCTGAGAAATTTGGTTGGAGTGTTTAGTGGATACTACAGGCTCAGAAAATGATGATGAGTAAATATCACACATTGGAAAAACAAACAGTTGATGATCTAAGAGAACATGGTTCCTTCGGCTTTGCCTCAAGATATCTGGCATTTATAAAAGTAGAGGAGGACCACATCATATATCTAGTAGGTGTGGAGGAAGAGGAAACAGCTTACCATTTACTGGGAGAGTGTGAAGTATATGGGAGATTGCGCTTTCATATCTTTGGGAAGGGAGGATTTGTGGTAGGGAAACTTGATACACTGAAGTGGCAAAACATCCTATCCTTCATAATCCACAACTAAAAGGTTTGAGAGTGAGGTGGTGGTGGTTTGATGGGTATGGGAACATCTGGGGTTGGCAAAAAGGATCCAAATGTGGTCTGTTTGCATGGCTAGGCCTTTCTACTTATGGCTAATGTAATTCAGTTGTAGGAATCAGGTTTATAGCCCTGAGTCGTGCTTAAAAATTATCCAATCTTCGATTGGCGTTTTACTGCAATTATTTTTAGTTTTAAACTGTACATTTCATTTATATGCTATTATTCAGCTATAAATAAAATTTTATGATATAAATATAACATAAACTTAGATGTATTTTCTTCCTTCTGCAGATAAAATGTTGCATGGGCACACAGAAATAACAGCTTTCATTCCCTAGCGTTATTCCCTCGGCTACGCCTCGGGATAAAGAGGACATGATCATTTTAAAAGGAAAATAAAATAAAACTTTTGGTCTTCACACAAGGTAGTTGTATTGACAATTAACCGGTTTCGGCTAATTATTAGCCATCATCAGATTTTATACAAATAAAAACAACAGCATATCAACATCCATATATAAAAAGAAAATGAATCATAATAAAATATAATAATTTAAATAAAATAATCAAATATAGACAGTTAAAGTTAACAGACATCTTAAACTAAGTGGTAGACAATAAAAACGTTACCTAAATTAGACGTTCACAGTAACAGAGTATTAAAAAGAACGAGGTGTAGAGTGCAAGACAATTTGTCATGTAATGATTAATTTTCTTTTTTATGTATAGATGTTGATTTTCTGTTGTTTTTTATTTGTATAGAATCTGATGGCTAATAATTTTCCGAAACCGGTTATTTGTCAAATACAAATACTTTGTGTGAAGAGCAAAAGTTTTATTTTATTTTCCTTTTAAAATGATGATGAGTAAATATCACACATTGGAGAAACAAACAGTTGATGATCTAAGAGAACATGGTTCCTTCGGCTTTGCCTCAAGAACCTTGTTGCGAAAAGAACTATTACATCATAATAGACTAAGGCTTTTAGACTAAGGCTTTTTCACGATGCCTTTGGCTATGATTCAAGTAAATTTTTAAAAAAAATATATGTTTGATGACATGTTTTCATAAATTTTATTAAATAAAAGAAAGCCATTGTCACGGGTTTTAAAGTCTGTGAAATTTCAAATAAATTAATTGCTAATAACTGATTCTTTCACTGTCATCAAAGATACTTAAGCAGTGCAATGTTTCGCGTTTTAGGTACTCGGTATGAGGTAGTCGGAAAAAAAACAAAAAAACGTTTATTTAAAAGCGTGTTTTCTTAACAACTCTACTTAACAAAATATTCACTTAAAATACATGCATCCATTGCATTTGATATTTAAAATAATTAAAACAAGACCAACTGATTTGCATTTGGTTAAAATATTCCATATTTTCACACAGCCTAAAGTGCAGGACGGCAGGACACGGATATTATTTCTTATAAAGTTATAAAAAAATGTATCCAGGTAGATTTAGTAAAGCGGTGCAAGTTCTAATAAAAGATGAAATATATAAGATACATAGAAGTGAGGAGGAAGCTTGGTAGAAAGGACTAAGGTTGATTCAAGCGTCTTCTCGTGCATCGCTACTTGAGCCTTGCCTCTTCCATAATTTGAATATTCATGCCGTGTAACATCAAGTTTGCACAATGTATGGTAATCGTGCTTTCACCTCTTGTTTAGGCTCTCAATAAATTAGATCAAGTTTAATTTCTAAGAAGATTTTAGTCAGGATGTGTCTTCACTTATAACCTAATTATCCTGCACGTTAAACACCCAGTCTAATTCATTTCTACATAAAACATTAATCTACTCTGAATTCAGGATAATCTAATCATTTGACCAAGAAATCTACATCCAATTTCAATCATGAACTAGCTGGAGTTTTTCAACCTCTATACCTTTGATCAAATATCCGCTTTATATATTTTCATATACTTGTATGTATATGAAATGTACATTGGGATGTATGTATATAGAGAAGAAATATTGTGTCGTTGCTAAAATTAATGGATTTACTAGTTTTAAGGTCTCCTGAGTCCAACAAAGGGGTTTTTACACATTTTCTGTCCACAGTTTGTGTAGACGCTTGGAGAAAAACTTCTGGGATTACGATTAAATTTAGCAAATATGTTCAGAAAAATAATAAGCCGAGGCAAAATCAAGATATTAATTTGAGGGTTCTATCCCCCCAACCCTTCTTTTGTAAACTTGAAAACTGTTCCGACCATTTTGATAAATAAGTCATTAATTGTAGTCCATTTAAAGACAAATCTAACCATACAAGTATTTTTTCCGAGTAAAATCTACTCTTCCAAAGAATTGATGAAAATGTATTTGATTGAGCTGAAACTCGAAAACAGAATAAAAACAACCACCTATTGACCACATTTTAAATATTTTATGTTTAGTAAAAAACAAAATATGTATTTACAGAGCCCCCCCAGAAAACCAACAATGTACAACACAAATGTACAACGTACAGGTCACAAGAAGGCAACCTTCATATGTAAATCTAAATTTAAACCTTAATTCGCTATGTAAACTGTTGACTCCTTAAACCATCTTTGTTGATAAGAACAAGTTTATTACAGAATAGAGGATGTTATGACTGAAGTTATACAATAGTACATTACGCATCTAGTGCGGAAAATAGCATTTAGCATGCGAGTGTGGAGTTTGCATCCCGAGCAATAGACAGGGTAGTAAAACCACACGAGCAATGCAAAATGCCGTTTTTGCAAGAGATGCTTACTTTTTATCTACGATTGTTGGATTTTAATAATAAATAAAGAGAAAAAAATACCCTGTATGTAAGTTTGTACTTCTCTTTAGATAAAGATGACATTAATTCATTAGTTGTATTTTGTGCCGAATTCATTATTTTGAGAGGCGTATATTTATTCTCCTCATTTTCGTCGTAATCACTTAAATCACTCATTGTTTTTCACTAAAATCTAGATATAAACACTTACTTTAATTGAACTAACAGCAAATTAGTTTTGTTAAATGTAAACTAACTCGCTAAGCGTGCGTAAACGTGAGGAATTCTTTAGATTTATGAGACGCGCATGCGCAATGAATACAAGTACGTAAAGAATCACCTTCTACGCATCTAAACACAGATGCAATGTTTATATTTCGTATCAATTGTAGATAAATACATAAACTGTATAAAAAACATATTATGTCAGATTTAACTATTTAGGGTTACCAATAATTAATGGAAAATTTAAATAAATTTGCTGTGTTGCGTTTAGATTGTTTGTACTCTTATTAGCGAATTTTCGAAGAAAATTAAGCTATTGCAATGGCTTCAAAATTTTTGTAATGGGAATTTTTGAAAAAAAAAATCATGGAAATCCGTTTCGGGCCATTCTGAATCGATCCCTAAATTTTAACACCTTTTTATGTATGTATATGTATATATGTATATATGTATGTATAAATGTGTCACTCCTGACGATAGCTCCCCTTAGGATACACGTAAAAATTTCAAACAAATTTTAAAATGTCAATGATATCAAAAGAAAGGATGAGTTCGTTGGCCAGAATTTTTGGAGGTCATTTAGGGGTCAAATGTAGACTATTATAGGGTCAAAAATAGCATANTCCTCATAAAAACATAAGTGTGATATTCCTTTGTCCTAAAGTCCACCACTACACTGTATACGCATCTCTTTGCCATAATAGTTATTCTGTCAAAGTCATTTTTTTTTTTACTTCTAAAAAAAGCATAGGGTAGTAACAATCTAATTACCTGAAATGTTAAATGATGATTAAAACTCAAAATTAACTGTTATGTCTAAAACAACTAAAATTTTTAGTTTTCCCGTCATTACCTCGGCACAAATCAATTTAAGTTTAACATTTCGCTTCCAACGATTGCAACACAAAGAATTTATATGGCAATTAACCAACGGATTAACCGGGTTTTAACCTTAAATTAGCGAGGTACATTGGGCCTAAAGCTGCCTGAGCGGGTAGCACTGTAGCAAGGACTAAAGAATTAAAATAATTCTATATTTTTAACTTTCCCTATACAATGTTGCACCTACATAGGTGTCAATATGTGTCTAAATATTCTTCTAAATCTTATCTTTTTTTTACTAGTAACCCCTTTTATTTATGATCTATCATAAGCCATTAATACGCAGATTTTTTTTTTGAAAATTCGCTCATTAAGTCATGATGCATGACTGGACTTTTTTTATGATTATTTTATTTCATGCTATCAGTGCAAGTAAAACCATGTCATACCTTTTAATAACATTGTACACACATATAAGTGATAGATTAGTTTTTTTATTCATGTGACTTCCGAGTGCACTAACCAGTATGCTACGCCACTTCTTTGTTTTAAACCAATCGGTTGTTGTTTATTTTAAAAATTGTGTAAAATTTGTGACTTTCCAATGCCAATAACGCGTATTTTTAGTATTTACCAATTATTTTATATTTCCAATATTATATTATAAAATATACCGTTGTCATGTATAAAGACAATCACATATTGAACAATATTAAATGTATGAGTGATTTCACTAACAATAATAGTGGCAGTTAAGTTATCGTTTGATAAAATATGCGATAGTTTGAATATGACCTAAAAGCTGTGAAATGGAACATAAAAGAGGCTGTAAGAGTATTTAGGTAAAAGTATTCAGGCTAAATGGTTCCTACAAAAGGCTTCCAATATCCTTTTAATGTCATGTAATTCCAGTTTATTGTCTTTTCTCAATTATCCCTCTTAAAGGTCAATATTAAATTTTGCTTTTGCTAAATTCTAAAATCTAATTTTCTTCAGATGTGTTTTTAACTTATCGGAATTCCTTATCAATATTACTGGTACAGCCTTATCAATATTACTGGTACAGTAGTCTGTATGATAATAATTACTAACAGATTATTTGTTTGCATTAATACTAACATAATATTAGTTGCTCACGTGGATTTTAATTCAATTTTTTTTTTTATATTGGAAATCATATCATTTAACCAAGATAAACATTCTTTTTTTTTTCAAGTCTAGGGTTGGCTTTTATTTTAAGTTATTTGATTCTTTATTGTTTTTTTCTTATTATATTAATGTTATTGTTTGCCTTCCAAACCTCTACAGCTTTTATTCCTTCAATGCAGCATTTTAGGAATATATTATACGGATGTTCTATGAATATAAATTTTTTATTTTTTTATTATTATTACGTATATGTAGTTCTCTTATTTTAGAACTGTTGAAGTTAGTACTGTCTAACCCTTGAACAATATTTTTTTATTATACATTGTTTTTTATTTTTTAGATAACCTTCTTTTTAGATGACTTTCAGCATTTTGTTTTTTATTTTCTTCTAGGTTAATTTCTTTTTGTGAATTTTAGATAATTAATACTATTTCTAAATTATGACGTTCTAAATATTTTTTCAAATAATCTGTTGTAAAAAAGAGTAATAAAACGGTACAAATTCATCTTAGCATAGTTGGATCCATAGACAACTTGGTACATTCAGTGTTAAGNTTTTTTTTACTAGTAACCCCTTTTATTTATGATCACTTGTGTCTGAGATATACTTGTAATCAATTTTAACCAATTTTTAAAAAAATTACTCGTAATATTTCATATTTTCATATTTCGAATACTTAATCTAAAAACCATACTGCCAGTTTGAAAAAGACATTCAAATGTCAAGATGGAAGAAATAAGAAAGAACCCGTCGGATTTCATAATTATACAAAAGGATTAATGAATTGTAAGAAGTCATTATAAGGCTACTTATAAAAGGCAAAGTCGACAGTCGTCAGCGAAGGTGATATGGACCATGAAGTGGTTTTGAGATAAGTCTAAGCAATATAAAAAAAGTCAAGGACTCCAAAAACTTTGCCCCTTAGGTAATTTGCTTAAAAGCGAATGAATGCATATATAAGAGGTTCTTCATAGCATTTCGAAGTAGTAATTGATAAAAGAGAACTTGATAAGGAAAGTAGGAAAGGATTTTCATAATCTTCTATAGCAGACTTATCATCTTCTATAAAAGGAACTTAAAACAATAAAAGGAACTCAGAGAAAATTGCAAAATGCTATTTTTATTATTATATTACGTATATGTAGTTCTCTTATTTTAGAACTGTTGAAGTTAGTACTGTCTAACCCTTGAACAATATTTTTTTATTATACATTGTTTTTTATTTTTTAGATAACCTTCTTTTTAGATGACTTTCAGCATTTTGTTTTTTATTTTCTTCTAGGTTAATTTCTTTTTGTGCATTTTAGATAATTAATACTATTTCTAAATTATGACGTTCTAAATATTTTTTCAAATAATCTGTTGTAAAAAAGAGTAATAAAACGGTACAAATTCATCTTAGCATAGTTGGATCCATAGACAACTTGGTACATTCAGTGTTAAGTAATTCTTTCTACAGATTCTTATATAGACATAAACAAAGAAAATTGAAATTTATTTTCTAATAAAAAGGAACGTTTAAGAGAGCGTATAAGTGGTTCAGTTTATAAATCATAAAAACGATAAAGTCAAATTAGTAAACTTCATCTTTAAAGCTGCTCTAATGATGATTGAAAACCCACTTTGTTTCTGCACATTAATGCGAGTTGCTAAGATTCATTTTGTAACAACAATCACGTACAAGATGTAAAAATGTCTGCCAACAAAATCGGCTACAAATCTTAACAAACACCCTAACTAAAGTAGCCCAACAATAGTAAAGTGTAATAAATTTATTGGGGTGTCTAAAAGTTTTTATACATTTTTTCCCCTTTGCCTTGTACTGTTCTTTATTGCTCATACAGCGAGACGTTTTCATGCTGTTCTAGAACCCTTTATCTCTGATCTAGTGGGCAATGTACTTTTTCACTGGATTGCTGCTAGAGGTAGGGTTTCTTGCAGATGCTCTGCCGTGTGGGAAATGGCCAGTGCGGGTTAGGGGAAGACAAGAATCCCTCATCTCAATATATCTTTCTCCCGTTGTTCGTAATCTCAAAGTGTTTTCACGTGCTCACAATTTTTCTTTTGGTTTGAGGAAACCTGGTAATTTTTTTCCTTGTTTTTTTTTTTTTTTTTTCTTGTATTCTTTAGAAACGGTTTCCTTTTATCTTTACTCATTTATATAGGTTTTTTCCCCTTGGAAAATTAACTAATTTTTATATCAGTATATCAGTGCAAAATGTTCTTATAATCCTTTAGTTTACACTGATTTATTTAATAGTATAAAAAGTAAAAAACAAAGAAGAGCATATTAGTCAATTGAGTAAATTATTTGGAGACTTAAAGCTATACAAGATTTTTCCCAATTGATAATGCTTGACGTTTGCACTGTTTACAGTACCTCCCATTTCAAACAAATTATTATTTTTTTTTTATATTGTGCCTAGATTTTTTCAAAATATTTTTAAAGATCTGTGTCAAAAACGTGTCCACATCGTTACTATTAGTTCTGACTATGAATGAAAAAATAACAGGGAAGTAACAATCTAAAGAAAGTGTGTGGAATTCTCTTATTTAGACTGTTACTCTCCTCATAAAAACATAAGTGTGATATTCCTTTGTCCTAAAGTCCACCACTACACTGTATACGCATCTCTTTGCCATAATAGTTATTCTGTCAAAGTCATTTTTTTTTTTACTTCTAAAAAAAGCATAGGGTAGTAACAATCTAATTACCTGAAATGTTAAATGATGATTAAAACTCAAAATTAACTGTTATGTCTAAAACAACTAAAATTTTTAGTTTTCCCGTCATTACCTCGGCACAAATCAATTTAAGTTTAACATTTCGCTTCCAACGATTGCAACACAAAGAATTTATATGGCAATTAACCAACGGATTAACCGGGTTTTAACCTTAAATTAGCGAGGTACATTGGGCCTAAAGCTGCCTGAGCGGGTAGCACTGTAGCAAGGACTAAAGAATTAAAATAATTCTATATTTTTAACTTTCCCTATACAATGTTGCACCTGCATAGGTGTCAATATGTGTCTAAATATTCTTCTAAATCTTATCTTTTTTTTTACTAGTAACCCCTTTTATTTATGATCACTTGTGTCTGAGATATACTTGTAATCAATTTTAACCAATTTTTAAAAAAATTACTCGTAATATTTCATATTTTCATATTTCGAATACTTAATCTAAAAACCATACTGCCAGTTTGAAAAAGACATTCAAATGTCAAGATGGAAGAAATAAGAAAGAACCTGTCGGATTTCATAATTATACAAAAGGATTAATGAATTGTAAGAAGTCATTATAAGGCTACTTATAAAAGGCAAAGTCGACAGTCGTCAGCGAAGGTGATATGGACCATGAAGTGGTTTTGAGATAAGTCTAAGCAATATAAAAAAAGTCAAGGACTCCAAAAACTTTGCCCCTTAGGTAATTTGCTTAAAAGCGAATGAATGCATATATAAGAGGTTCTTCATAGCATTTCGAAGTAGTAATTGATAAAAGAGAACTTGATAAGGAAAGTAGGAAAGGATTTTCATAATCTTCTATAGCAGACTTATCATCTTCTATAGAAGGAACTTAAAACAATAAAAGGAACTCAGAGAAAATTGCAAAATGCTATTTTTATTATTATATTTCTTTCTTAATTACCATTAACTTAAAATATATACATATTTTAATATCTACNTAAACATTCTTTTTCATATGTATATGAAAAAGATAATGGATGTCTTACTGAACAGAATATCTCTATATAGATTTTTAAAACTAATTCAACAATCGTGGCTGGCATACTATATTGTTTATTAATGTATACAGCAATAATATATTATAATGTTATGTTACTATTATAACATTAGTATTGTTATAGTAACATAACAAGTATGTTTTTTGTTATTAACACTTGAGAAGTTCTGAATCATTGTCATGTTCTGAACATACTGTTCCAACAATACTGTTTGCATACTTGGTTACTTTCAACGACACAATGTATTTTATTCACCCTTATAACCCTCGTTATCCTTAAAAAGATTAAAGGTCAAGGTTAAAAAAATGTCAACAACGTTCTTTGATATTAGAAAAGAGTCAAGGGAGGAAAAACATGTATTTTCAAAATAAGATTTTTCTGAGGTTAGGCGGTTGTTTGTCCAGTTTGGGGAAGAAACTACAAGTGGAAGACGTTCCTCGAGGTCCCTTGTCAACCCCCACCTTCCCGCTAGGCCCTTCTAATTTCATTTCACTGTCAAATATTTACCGAAGTTTCGTTTAATGTACCCTCGTATATTCTACCCACGCTTTCGAAACATCATAAATATTTCATTTTAATTATGTTTTTTCTTAGCATAATATTTAAAGAATATCATTAATCTTTTAGAGATTTTGAAAATAAACCTAAATCATAACTTAATACAAATATGCAGGTATACAGCGATTTTGGAGGAAAGTAAAGCCTGTGGATTTTTGTTTTACTGGTCTTATACTTTGCTTTGCACGTTTCCGTTACTGCAATTTTAATCCACTTTCCGTCTTTCAATCATTCCCAAATTTTGCACATAGAAACAATTAAGGTGAAGAATACAGAAAAAAAGTTTGAAACTATGTGTGTACTTAATGATCTTTTTTTTACCTTTTTGTTCCTTTCTCTATTAAATGATAGCGAGAGATGTATGAATTATATTCAGTGTATAAATTCACAGTTCACAGAGATTATTCTTGTATAAGCTCTAGGTTGTAGGCGAACCGTGAAATTGAATTCTCTACTTTTTTTTCCTAGCTATATGTCACCTTTAATTCTATTTTTTTCTCTACTTTTATCCAAAAACAAACTTACGAGAAAAGAATTATGGCTTCCAACTGTATATTTTAAATAAAATATTAGTTTAGTATGTGTACAAAAGAATAAGAAAAATCTTATTTAATTTACACATTTTAATGTTTACACACTTTCAATGACAAGTTCCTAAAAAAACAAAGAATATCTAGATTCTACTATTTCAAACAAGCTCGAGAGTAAAAGATTAATTATAAATGTTTCAAACCGTCCAGTACTAAAAATTCAAGTTGATGGTAGTTTATTTTAACAATATTCTTAAAAGGCATCAAAAAATTTACTTATACACAAAATTCTAGTTTGAGGTTAGTCAGACACTTTTTGCACGCTATCTTCTGGACTATAAGTTTTAATAAACAAAAGTTTGTGTGCTTGCAGAAATCATTTAGTGCAGAAGAAAGTTGACATTTTTAAGGGACAACAATGCGGTTCGTAAAAATGCCGACAGAAAAGACACTTTGATATCAGTCAAGGATATTTTATTTAGAGATATGAAAATTACTCGCTCTTGGGAATGTTCCAATGCTACTTTTACCTTCGATAAACTTGGAAGTAATGATAATTATACCAAATGAGATTAACCTAACTTTAGGTTCATTTAGAATAGAAACATCGGCCCTTCACACACTTGCAAAATGTTATCAGTAATCATCAGTATTTTGGTTACATGATAAAATTACACCGAAAAAATTACACACGGACAAAATTACACACGGACAAAATTACACACGGAAAAAATTACACATGCATAAATTACACATATGCAAAAATTACACTAAGAAAAAATTACACATTTAAAGTTTTTTGACAAATTAATTAAATAGTTTGGTTGTCAAATCAATAATGAAGTAATTTATAATTTTAATGGTTATATATACAGGGATGTCCAAAATTCCTCCCCCCCTCTTAACTTTTGAACGGTTAGAGATAAATTAATGAAACTTGGGGAATCTCTACCATGCCAAGGGAAGTTTGTTTTCATACCCCCCACTTTGCCCCAGGCCACCCAACTTCAAAATTACAAATTGGAACGTATATTTTTGATAGCATATTTGGATTCTACGGTGAAAAATAATAAACTTTTACTTGTAACTATTTTTTCTATCACCAATATTTTGCCCCCTACAGGGGGGCAAAGATAGCAAAATAACCCTTACGATAATACGTTGTAAAATCTAAAAGGTTAGAGATAAATTAATGAAACTTGGGGGATCTCTACCATGCAAAGGGAAGTTTGTTTTCGTGCTATCGCCCACCAGGGGCAATCACCCAATTTGCCCCCAGGGCAAAAAAAAAAAAAGAAAAGAAAATAAGAAATGAGAATAATAATTTTTTTCCAAGCTTTTTCTGAAACACCCATACCTAATAAATGTATACATAATATAAAGTATATCAATTATTGTCTTAATACTTCCAAAACTCCCTTTGATTGCATAGCATCTGTTTAACGTGAGAAATTCTTATCAAAGCACCTATACACAAACATACTCGTATAAACATTCTTTTTCATATGTATATGAAAAAGATAATGGATGTCTTACTGAACAGAATATCTCTATATAGATTTTTAAAACTAATTCAACAATCGTGGCTGGCATACTATATTGTTTATTAATGTATACAGCAATAATATATTATAATGTTATGTTACTATTATAACATTAGTATTGTTATAGTAACATAACAAGTATGTTTCTTGTTATTAACACTTGAGAAGTTCTGAATCATTGTCATGTTCTGAACATACTGTTCCAACAATACTGTTTGCATACTTGGTTACTTTCAACGACACAATGTATTTTATTCACCCTTATAACCCTCGTTATCCTTAAAAAGATTAAAGGTCAAGGTTAAAAAAATGTCAACAACGTTCTTTGATATTAGAAAAGAGTCAAGGGAGGAAAAACATGTATTTTCAAAATAAGATTTTTCTGAGGTTAGGCGGTTGGTTGTCCAGTTTGGGGAAGAAACTACAAGTGGAAGACGTTCCTCGAGGTCCCTTGTCAACCCCCACCTTCCCGCTAGGCCCTTCTAATTTCATTTCACTGTCAAATATTTACCGAAGTTTCGTTTAATGTACCCTCGTATATTCTACCCACGCTTTCGAAACATCATAAATATTTCATTTTAATTATGTTTTTTCTTAGCATAATATTTAAAGAATATCATTAATCTTTTAGAGATTTTGAAAATAAACCTAAATCATAACTTAATACAAATATGCAGGTATACAGCGATTTTGGAGGAAAGTAAAGCCTGTGGATTTTTGTTTTACTGGTCTTATACTTTGCTTTGCACGTTTCCGTTACTGCAATTTTAATCCACTTTCCGTCTTTCAATCATTCCCAAATTTTGCACATAGAAACAATTAAGGTGAAGAATACAGAAAAAAAAGTTGAAAATAAGACCAGTTTTTTAAAATGGTATTTTTATATTA
>KZ651254.1:243093-260654 GCA_001010745.2 Gerris buenoi | reverse complement strand
AAAATAGCAAAACTCACTCTTTCGTGATAGGAGGTTGGTCTGTGTGGAGTATATCAAAGTCAGTGAAAACTATTCTAACACGTTGATCTTTTCTTGCTCTTAAATCATAGACGCATTTAATATTTGGAGGATAGGGTGTAGGGAAACCAGGTGAAGTCACAGCTCCGTGGTCACCGCTTTCCCAGGAAATTGTATAATTGCAGGAGTAATCTGCAAAAAAAACACATGAAATCATTAGACAAAGGATACACTCTCAAAGCAATAGAAATTTAGCAATATAAAATTATTTTATTATTTAAATTAAAAATGTAATAAATAAAAATGATTAAATTGTGAATAGAATTGGAAAAACCATATATAAAATTCCAGTACTACAACTCTAAATATGTGGGGTGTCGCGAGACAATTAGGATCATAGTTCCTTATGTTTTTCATTAAACATAAATCATAAAATCACACTAACAACTATACGATGCTTACAACATATAAATGACGGAGTTAGAAAATAGACAAAATTAAAAGTACCCGACTATTTGTACTTGTCGGAGTTTAAATAAATTTTTTTTTTATTATTATTGAAGCACGCGTCTTGCAACAAATGTGTATTCATTATTGAGAAAAATAGTTAATAATGTCGAGTTGATAGCTAGAAGAGTAGATGGTTGTAGTATAGACAGTGAGAAAACAAGGCTCTTCCCTAATCCTCGCTTCCTGGACAGACTCCATTTAAAATATTATCACTTCACTACACAAAATGTTTGCTTGTATCAGGTTGAAATTTTACATCCCTGTTTCAAATGTATCTTACTTTAGACGATGTGTACGAAGTTTTAATAAAATCGTTACGTTAGAAACGTTAGAATGGTTTAAAACGAAGTTTTCACAATTTTAAATCTTTAGATCCGCTTTAATAATTAATCTATCTTAAAAGTTTTAGAGTAGTTCAAAGGATACTAATTTTAGAATGTCATCAAGTGACATTAAATTTCTTCTCCATCTTCTTTGAAGTGACATTGAAAGAGTGAATTCAGCTACAGAGCGATTATAACGTCAAAAAGATCGCCTAGCTGTATATTTGAGGTAAGTAATCTATTTTGTCTTCAATTGTATACTAGTCCAGTCATTTTAAGCAAAAAAAGGGCTGTTACAACAGGGTGGCGAAGTAAAAGGTGCAAAGTAAAAAGCACTAAAGTACAAGTACAAAGCACTTGTACGAAGTACAATCAGCACCGCCGCACATTTTCCGAGATGCGTCAGCGTCACCCCATTCGGCTTAGGCAATAATGCCATAGAATAGTTTTTGTTGCATATTTTGTCTTCTTTTTGGATATATATTTATTTTTCCCAAAAAACCAACACATGTATTTATTTTTTAAAAAACAATATTTTTAGGGGGTTCCATTAAAAAATTTGGGGGTTGCGGGGGGAATTTCGGGATGGAAGTTAAAAATTCGTATTTAGCAACTCAAAAAACTATAAATTAGCCACTTAGTTAGTAGTCTATACTTCCGTACTGAATATTATTCTATATTACTATTATAACCCCTCTGTATCTCTTCACCTATTGATCCTGGCAACATAATGAAAAAGACCAAATGTATAGATAATTACATAATAAACAATTTTTACTAGACTATTTCTTTCTTAAACCTAATAGTTAGGCTAGTAGAAGCAAAAAATTGTATGTTGGTCGCTATTTTCCAAGATGGCGGCTTGAGCACAACTTTTTTTTCGGGGACTTTATAGGATTTCAATCAGGATACCCCAGAGATGATTTGTACAAAGTCTCTTGCTTGTATGACACATTTTTTGTCAAAAACCTAAAATGACTGGTCTATACCTGCAAATGGAACGTTTCAGAAATAACTACAACGACAATTTGGACAATTAATTCAATTAAAAGTGAATTAAGATCTAATTTCCATGACAAAGTAATGCAATCGAATTCTTTACAGGTATGCCGCTGTTAGACGTCGCCCAGGAATCCGTTCAAAAGGAATTGACAAAACATAGCCGAGAAGCGCACACACAAACAATTTATTATTTGGCGCGCACCCGGTCGGGGAAAGAGACGTCGAGAGAAGCAGAAAATATTCATTTATTCTTGTAATTTATCGATATATCGCCAAAACACTATAGGGGGTAAAATTGATTCACCCAAGATTGGTGACTATTATGCCAATTTAATATGATGTATGTAAGAGGTCTGATTTGATCATTTATTAAAATTAATCCTAATTACTGTGGGTTGATTTATTTATTTTTTAAATTGTGAATCTATATATTTAGCAATAATAATTATGGTTTAGATATTTTTTAAATTATTTGGAGAGCAGAGGTAGAAAGTTAATAATTCGTACTAGAATAATAAGTTATTCTTAATAGGTAAGATGGACCCTTTAGGTGTCAGTAATATATTTGTGTGTGGGGATCTTAATTCACTTTTACTAATACAACTAATGTTATGTAACGTGATGTAGATTCCATATCACGTACTTANGATGGGACGCGGTAACATGTTGCACAAACGTGTAATTTGGCATTTTATCCTTAATTTCAGTCATAATTGTGCTTAACGCATCTTCAATGTTTGTTATAACACTGAGGGACTCCTACCACTTACTTCCCACCCTGTATATGTATATTATGTATATTGTACATGTTTGTGTAAGTTCTTTATACAAATCTACATTATTAGTCCGATCTTGATGAAAATTTGTATACTTGACCATCAAATATATTTGCAAATTATTTTATCAAAGAAGAGGGGGTACAAAAATAAGGGGGAGGAATATAATCTAGATGTCCTCGCATAGTAAAATAAATTAACTGTTTCTTGATCAATTTTATTCGATAAAAGATTATCATTAATAAATTTATTATCATTACAAAAAAAGCCCATGACTGCATTTTAGAAGTTTTTCTACTAACNGAGAGTCAAGTTGCAATTAAAATACGGTTTACCAAGAATATACAAAAGGTCTTAATTTATAATTTTCTCGTGTAACACGAACTTATATAATATACAATTAACATGGCAGTTCAATATAATTTGCTGAAACACAAAAAACTCGATATAAACAGTTACTTTTATTAAACTAACGTCAAATTAGTTTTGTTAAATGTAAACAAACTCGCTAATCGTGCGTAAAAATGAAAAATTATTCTTCTATACCGCGCTAGAGTGGTAAAGAAGAGGAATTCTTCAAAACTATGAGACACGCATGCGCAATTAATACAGGTGCGTAAAGAATCACTTTCTNATGTATTGTAACGTGATGTAGATTCCATATCACGTACTTAGAAATTTTAGGAAGAACAAAGCAAAGTGGGTTTAGAGTTGGCCAGCTTTTGAAGAAAATATGAGATTTAATTTTAATATAATCTAATTCAACGATAACATAGGACTTCCATGTTCAAAAGAAATTATAAATTCAAGATTTAAAATATTTTTGTTTATACATTAGTAAAGATAATTATTCTATAGATAAGAAGTTGGGTTGAGATTAGTCAAAAGAAAAAAAGAAAATATTTGCTTTATATTTAAATAAATGAAAACATCTGGTGGGAAAATTTTCTTGTTGAATTCTAAAAAAAAAAACAAGACTTAAAGTAAAGCAGAATTGACAGATATTTTCATTTGAAAATAAATGATAAGATGGGGAAATTCATCACAAAAAGGATGGATGCCAAGGAAATTCCGCCTTCCTTTTCAAAAAGAATTGAGAGGCATCAAAGCAATTTGCGAAATGTTTTTGAGCTTTACAGTTATCTGAAGGAATAATAAACCATGTAGAAGGTTTTTTAAAAGAGCATCTCTGTTCCTGATAAAAAATCCCAATCCACCATAAACATCAAAAGACTAAATTAGAATTTGTTCTTACATCAAGAGGCATTACATTATTCAACACTAAAAAAGGAAATATAAAAGATAATAAGTCTTCTTTATTTTTTAAAAGTTAACACATTCCAGACAAAATATGAAAAATGAATTAAATTGGCCTCGAAAATAGGGCTGATAATTGTTCCATAAATATTTTGTAATTGCTGGAGGGAGATAAGTATTGTATTTATAACTTATAATATAATCTGCTCTTATTATACTTCCACACCATCAATACTAAAGCAGGGAAAATTGGATATTACTCTGCTTAAATCTTTCAGACCAATCTGGTTGAATAGTGGATTAAGGACAATATGACTATACCAGCGAGTAATAACAGTACACCAATAAACAAGTAGAAGTAGTTGTATGCATATCAGGCAGGAAAATGTTGTCGATTCCTTCATAAATAATTCTGCAAAATTGAAAGTGTCCTCAATAGCTACGGCTGATGCTGGGACTCATCACCATACCAGCGCCCATGTCATCATGGGGCATTCCACTGAATCCATCAGTCAAACTGCTTCAGACCATGGTGTACATTCAGCTATAGTAGCATGATCAATGCTATCTCTAGGACTACCTAAACATAGGAGAAATGGTCACCAAAATTTAACAATGTGCACAGAATCAGGAGGGCCATAGTGGAGAGGAATGACAAGTTTAAAATTTATGAAGTTCAACTTAAATAGATAATTGGTGTTTCGTGGAATGAATTATGATTTGACTTAGTTTAAGAATCATTGATCTGGTCCAGGAGGAAGAAAATTAATTTTAAAGCTGAAAGTCTTTTTCTTGGCTATTCATTAGGATTTGTTTCCTCGCACTAAAGTCTTCTAAGTTGTAGAATAGTCTTCTAAAGTGTAGAAGAGGAGCTCTGCCGTCTGTTGTTTGTTTGTCAATTATTTGGATATAAAATCTGAGATTATTCTTTCATTTCATATTTAATTCTCTTCTATTTTAGAAATAATGGGATTAGGAATAAAAATGATTATGATTCGTTCAATATTTATTTAAATTAACCAACTGGATACAGATTAAAGGCTTTTCGAGATTAAAGGGTGCGTTAACCAATTTTCTGATTAGCCTACAGTTTACTCTTTCTCTGAACATACTGATAAGTAAACTTTTTCAACCCAATGCACATTAATTTATTTTTGAGCTTAAATAATGATAAACCATTTATAATGAAAGAGATGAAATAATATTATTTTTTTCTTTTTTTTCAATCTTCTCAAATAATGAATTTTAAAATTATATTTGTAGAAAATTGTAATCCGAGGGATTTGAAATGTCAACTCTACCATTCCCCATTTACTTGGAGATAAGACATATCTAGCTCAAAAAAGAAAGAAACTAGAATCAAAGAGAAAAATAAAACCCCTTAACTCTTTGTAGGAAAGACAACATTTTACTTTTAAATTTCATTTTACCTAGTAAAAAAATAAAATAAATTATTCGTATCTACCTTTGAACATGTTGAGTGAACTTCTAAATTTTTTTTGTAAATGTTGATTTATTAAAACTAAGGATGGAGACAGATGGTGTGAAGAATAAAATATTATATAAAATGAATAAATATGTATAATGTACTTCCTACAAATTGGCAAAGAGTGATGATTCTTTTTTAAAATAATAGACAGAGACTATGAAATTCTTGCTATGCTTTCATTTTATTGTACATATACAAAAAATAAATTATTAATTTAAAAGCAAAAAATAGTTTTGAAATTAAGAAACAATACAGAAAATTATTTACTTGAACTACCTAAATTTATTTATTTTACCATTTTATATGAAACATAAAAAATTAAAGTTTCAATTTGACAAACAATTTGAGTAGTATATATATATATATTTTTAAATTTATTATATAATTCTGAAGTACTCATTGAGAGCCTTTCTCCTTCCTTTTTTCGGAAGGTCGAAAATAAGTCAGATTTTAAAAAGACGAAGATGATTTGCTGTCCTACTATGCTGAATGAATAATTTTAAAGATATTTGTCACTTAGTCCTGAATTTATAACTTATGTTAACATTAATAATTTCTATAAGAAATATATATTCAAACTTTAAGCCTGTAACGCGGTGACAAAAGGCAGAAACGATGCCCCTAGACAGTGCCGTATACCGATTACTGTACATGAACTACACAGGTGATTAGGGAAATATCAAATTTCAACTGAATAGTAGAGGGCAGAGGCAAAAGAACTAATTGCCGATACCACGTGTCCGGATATAAAGTAATATCACCGGACATATTATTTGACAAGGGCAGAAGTATCTACTCACTCCCCATATACACAATATTGGATTTTATACTGTCAAGTTCATAAGCTACAACATTGAGAGTCAAGTTGCAATTAAAATACGGTTTACCAAGAATATACAAAAGGTCTTAATTTATAATTTTCTCGTGTAACACGAACTTATATAATATACAATTAACATGGCAGTTCAATATAATTTGCTGAAACACAAAAAACTCGATATAAACAGTTACTTTTATTAAACTAACGTCAAATTAGTTTTGTTAAATGTAAACAAACTCGCAAATCGTGAGTAAAAATGAAAAATTATTCTTCTATACCGCGCTAGAGTGGTAAAGAAGAGGAATTCTTCAAAACTATGAGACACGCATGCGCAATTAATACAGGTGCGTAAAGAATCACTTTCTACGAATCTAAACAGAGATACAAATGTGTATATTACGTATCAATCGTAGATAAAATTTTTTAACATACAACACTACTAAAAAAAAAACAAAGTAAAAACACTGCAAATAACATTGCTGGGGCAAAATAACAAATGGGCTGATGGTGAATAGCGAGAATGTGGAGGGTACTGCAAATAAAGAGGAGAGCCTTTTGACTAGTGTTTGAAATTCCAACACATAAGAGAGCCGGCGAGACGAGACTCAAATACACAATATAGACAAACATACTTTAGTGTTAGCCTACTCTTAGATCATTGTAGTATACAATTTCTTGGTGGTAACGACGGTGTGCATTTTTATAGCCTTTAATTATCGGCAATAGCAAAGAGTAAATTTAAATGATAGACTTTAATATAAAAGAAAAGTTTACAGTTACATAAGCAATATTAAATTTGATTGTTAGTAGGCATAAAAAGCGGCAATCATCGTGGAAAAAGTGTGGTAATCATCTTGAATATAGTATGGTTATCATCATAAATGAAGTGGTTTCTTTATTATTATTATTTTTATAGAAAAATTTCCGTTCATTCTTCTTTTTACTTTCTAATGGAGTTTTGAAGACACAAAAAAAAGATAAAGAAAAAGAAAACGGAAAAGAAGAAAAAGTTGACAGGGTCTATTTATAGTTATAGCGTGGTTTAACGACTCTGCAAGCATTTCCACAAAGACCATCAATTGTTGCCAGTTTTCTGGAACAACTTTTTATTTGGTTTTTCCCCCACTCTATCTCTTTGGTTTGAAGGGTTCTAGATTTACTCACTGAAGAGGGATTTTTCCTTTCCTTTACAACTACCTAAAAAACTTCAAAGTTAGATCTCAGCCTTTTTTATACTGTTAAACGAAATTTAAAACTTATACTCCACAAAGAGTAAAGATCTCGAAATCTTTCATCCTTTGCGGTTTCTTGGGTTGTATTTTTTCCTCTCTTTTTAAAGCTAACGTTAATACATTTTCCTACTGACAAGTTGAGATGAAAATTCAGCATGGTATCATTATATTTTTACTTCCTTTTTAGAAGATAAAAGAAAATTAAGAAAGCTGTNCATCAAATCTGAACTCATGTTTAGTGGCTAAGGTATGACTAGACAGGGCAGTATTGGAGTTTCCTTTATTTTGGTCGTACTTGTGCTGTTCAATTCTGTTTTTTAATAATTGATTACTTTCTCCTATATATGATTTATGGCAATCTCTGCTGAAAAAATATTCATGATAGATACCTAATCATAAAAGTCATCAATCATGATGCATGATGTGTTGATAGATAAAGGGTATGATAGTAGTACAGTGGTGTAAGATACCGGTAACAACGTTGCTTTTTCTACTTTAAACGTTTAGGTCCGCTTTTATAGTTTTAACGATCTTTATCAATACATAGCGGTGTCGCTGTTTGTTTCAATACAAAATGCTTTATAAAAAAAATGTTCGTCTTATTGAATAGATAAAGTTAGAATTTTTTCCCGTCCTAAAATTCCAATTTTAATTTTGATGACCATTACGCGGGCGTTGTGCGCGAACGCTTGGGCAGACAATGTTGTCTAACGAACTCGTCCTGAGAATTGGTAAAATGATCATGTGTACCAAATTTCATCAAAATNTGACTAGACAGGGCAGTATTGGAGTTTCCTTTATTTTGGTCGTACTTGTGCTGTTCAATTCTGTTTTTTAATAATTGATTACTTTCTCCTATATATGATTTATGGCAATCTCTGCTGAAAAAATATTCATGATAGATACCTAATAATAAAAGTCATCAATCATGATGCATGATGTGTTGATAGATAAAGGGTATGATAGAGTAGTACAGTGGTGTAAGATACCGGTAACAACGTTGTTTTTTCTACTTTAAACGTTTAGGTCCGCTTTTATAGTTTTAACGATCTTTATCAATATATAGCGGTGTCGCTGTTTGTTTTAATGCAAAATGCTTTATAAAAAAAAGTTCGTCTTATCGAATAGATAAAGTTAGAATTTTTTCCCGTCCTAAAATTCCAATTTTAATTTTGATGCGAACCATTACGCGGGCGTTGTGCGCGAACGCTTGGGCAGACAATGTTGTCTAACGAACTCGTCCTGAGAATTGGTAAAATGATCATGTGTACCAAATTTCATCAAAATCGGTCAACTTTTACTCAAGTTATCGTCATACGTTTCATACACACAGACAGACACGGAGCATATTTTGTTGAATATGTAGGGAGCTCGCTACGCTTGCTTCAGTCAATTTTTTAACTGATTATGATGGATCTCTCTATGAGATCACTGGTTCTGTTCGCAAAAGTTTTAAAACCAAAATATTAGATTCAGGCATATTACTCTTTGATGTGCTAGTGTTTATTAAAGACGTGAATAACAATGGTAGGGGAAAAAAAGGGAAGTCATTAACTAAATATTCGCCTCATTTAATATTAAGCCTAATAGATATTAATGGGCTATAAATATTGAACGGATTTCAAGCATTACTATGAATTAAACCCAAAAATATAAAACTTTTCATATAAATAGTGCTTCTGTTGGCAAAGTCCAACATAATATTTCGTCTTTTCAACATATCGATTTGGTTTGCTTTTTACAACTCTCAGTATTAAAAATTATGGGATAGAAGATACAATTTTTCGAACTTTTTTTTACGTAAGAGAGGATACATTTACGTGTTTCAGCACGTTAGTTATTGCTTGAACATAAATTACTTGTGGCCAATGAAGTGATCTATCTTTTGCTTTGGTCTATTGTGTTTTTATGGGTGAAGGCCCCCGTGCAGCTCACTCTAATGTCTTTTTTAGTCGTGAAAAATAATCTATAGTTCTCGCATAGGAATTTCATTCTATCTAAGAAGGATTATTGAAATAAATAATAGTCAATGTCGGGTGATTTATTTGTTTGAGAAAAGTAACATTTTCCTCATTTTGTAGTAAATTGGTCGAAGCGACTGAGTTATGTCCATCCATCACGTGATACAGATAAATCCTCGTTGTTGCCTTTAATACTTTATCGATTCGATCTAGTTTTACAAACTTTAAAATGCTTTGTGACAGATTTTAAACTCTTGAAGTGGATGGCAGAGCTTGAAAAATATTTACCACATAAAAAGGTCAAGGAAAATACTGGAATTTGGTTAGAAAATTATAAGGGTGTTGAGATCTTCCGACACATAATATAATATTTGTTCCATCACAACACATTTTACTTATAAATATATTAATACACTGTTTACATGATGCGAAATTAAATATTTTTTATATAATATATTTGCGCATTGATGGTAAAAATTGATGGTAGTTTGTCACATAATAGGTTAGTTAGTCAAATATTTCTCGAAATCAAAGTGTTCCCCTGTCAAGGGAATGTTACTATAACTTCCTTTCGTAAGTACAGCTGCAGCTGAATTTATAGATAAAGTATATCTGATAAAGTTGAATTTAAACCATGAAGTAACAGTTGATTATACTCGTACATCTATATTTTTTTTTTGAATATTTAGAAGTATTTAAATTTCACCTACATGATACTACCTGCAGCTTCATCATTTATCTCTAGGACACTTTTTAATTAATCTTTCAATGTCAGTTTGAACATAATTGGTTACATTATAACAGTTTTGTTACGTTATCATGCGTGTACTGAGGATAAAATTAAGCCTGATGAATGCGTTTGATGATTACTTCTGGAACAGTACGTGCTTCCACATTGGGCAGGAGTGCATACACTGCACCCTGACAAGGATTAAGAACCTGAATGGCTTCTTATCAGCTGCTGAGGAATGGATGCGGAGAGTGTCCGTCTGAACGAGTGGTCTACCATTGAGATTACACAAGTCCTCTGAAGCTATCTCGCTGCTCATTGTGTAAATGGTGCGTTGGATTACGTCACTTCAAGTCCTCCTTACCTCCTGGCCTCTAACTGGATCACAACGGAGTACATCTGTCCCTACCTTAGACTCGCGTATCTCCTCTTATCTTCCTACGTCTTTCATATGCTCCACACTCGATCCTTTCACCTATTTGCTTCCTTACCAATTATACTTTTAGTGTTTTAAGAAACAAGCATGTAAAAGTTAGCTTCATTAAATCATTCGTCTAAGAAATCAGTCCCTCTCACAGTTTCATAACCATTATTGATTTGTGTAAAATACATCTTCTTTTTAAGTAATCCATCATAAACTATATTTTAACCTTGTTTTACATAATTCGTAAACGTTAAAACGCAATATAACGACGTAAGTAATTTTAGCCTGATTTGAAAGTAATTTGGTACAATTAGAATATACTATAGAAGTTTATTTCTAACGCATTGCAGTTGGCATCTACTTTTCATACCTCAAACTCCTGATCAATAACAGTATTTTGGAATCAACCAATTTACACACTTATTCCGATGATTTGTTGGAGCGTTATACTAATGCGTTACCACACAGAATTAGTTATTTAACAAATTTAATGAGTTTTACTGTCTGAGAAGAAAATAAATAGCTAGTATAGAAGATTGGTATCAGCTGACTGATAATGGCCATCTGAAGTAGTTGAAGTAGCTAGTAAACATTATTTGTATCAGCTGACTGAAAATGGCCAACTGATGTAGTTTAAATAGCTAGTAAACAAGATTTGTATGACGTATAACCTGACTAAAAATGGTCAACTGAAGTAATTAAAATAGCTAGTAAAGTAAACAAGATTTTTCAGCTAGCTGATGACATTTATAAAAATTTCTAAATACCAGAAAACTAAATTGATGTACCTACATATTTAAAAGAATCAAATACCATTAGCTTTTTTAAAAAAATAAAAATTGCAATCTCTCATATGTCTGAATAAAAACCAATTCTGAATGTAATGATTTTTCTTGTTAATGAAAGTGATTTGGTTTTTTGTAATTACCACTCTTATTTCAACAGCATGATTAAAATTTTGCTCAATATCAGAACAGGTTCAATTTGATAAACTGCTTTTAAATTATTTAAAAATTAGTTGGAAATAGTTTTGGCCTTATACTTTACTTTATCAATAGTTATATAGTTTAAAATTAAGTAATATATTTTAAATATATTTTATTCGATTCCTAATGATAAATCATACAGTTGGTGTTATAAAAGTATAGTTTATTTGCAATAAATATGAATGTTTTATCTGCATTACACAGGCTTAAACCTGTAAGTTGGAGGTTGTACAATGTTGCTCTCGCTAGCATAACAAGATCTACATAATAATATATTAGTTTACAAAAAGGCTATTGGAGTAGATGTGTTTTTTTCACTCACTGACTACCCGCTGAATTAAAATGTCCAACTAGAGCATCCAGCGTTGTGTAACAGTTTAGTTACCTTTCCGTTTTACTCTGCAACATTGCTCAATGATAATCTAATGCAAAGCAGTATTGGATATCGATTTAGGGACTTAAGAACTTGAATCAACAAATGGTGTCACTTTCATTCACATCTTTTATGAATATGAAAGTAGTTTTCTTACCGAGGTACGATTCATTGCGTGTATTCGTATTATTTCTATGCTTTAAGAAAGATGGCGTTCCTAAAACAGCAATTGTTTGACATTTATCACCAATAAAACTTAATGAGTAACGGCGGGTTCATAGCCATAGCACGAGCTTTTTACTCGTTTTTGAGCTGGAGTGAGAGAGCCATTTAAGGTGCAACAACTGTGCCAATTGTTAAAACTCCGGTTAAAAAACCGAATTGTTTTTTCCTCTCGATTGTATTTATTGTTTCTAATTTGACTTTATTAATGAATATATAAACTTTAGAATGCTCATACGAATAACCTGGAGTGTATATGAACCAAATAAGGGTTTAAAAAACACAAATAACAACGAATAAAAAATTACATATTTGAATTTATTATTTACCAAAACACATACTATGTGTTTTGGTATGTCACAATCTATAACAATCACAATCTATAACATAATATCTAATATCTCAACTCTTTAATTCATAAAATAAACCGCATTGTTTTTTGAACTGAAAGGTAGATTTCTGCCCTAGGTTTCTNTTTGGAAGTGATAGCAATTCTCCCTTATCACAGTTGTTATCAGACCGGTATATACATAATTTAAGACGGGTTAATTTGTGGATAAGTTTATAAAAATTCTTTAATTCAGTTCTTAATTTCAAGTTTGTAAATAACAAACAAATTGGTAAATTAATAAACATTAAAATAAGTATGTGGAAAAAAAAATATCTATTGGTAATCATAAAGGCCTAGTCTATACTAACGGGTGGGAATTTTGGTTAGACTCATCATAGTATATTCCACTATAATACTTGTTAAGGGAGCGGGAGTCTATTTTTATATTAACGGTGTTGTCCAATTTGATGGCTATTTTGAGAGCTTCTATCATTTTTCTCCTGTTAGTTTTCTGCTCTCTCCCTATGATTTTGGTTACATCAAATCTGAACTCATGTTTAGTGGCTAAGGTATGACTAGACAGGGCAGTATTGGAGTTTCCTTTATTTTGGTCGTACTTGTGCTGTTCAATTCTGTTTTTTAATAATTGATTACTTTCTCCTATATATGATTTATGGCAATCTCTGCTGAAAAAATATTCATGATAGATACCTAATCATAAAAGTCATCAATCATGATGCATGATGTGTTGATAGATAAAGGGTATGATAGTAGTACAGTGGTGTAAGATACCGGTAACAACGTTGCTTTTTCTACTTTAAACGTTTAGGTCCGCTTTTATAGTTTTAACGATCTTTATCAATACATAGCGGTGTCGCTGTTTGTTTCAATACAAAATGCTTTATAAAAAAAATGTTCGTCTTATTGAATAGATAAAGTTAGAATTTTTTCCCGTCCTAAAATTCCAATTTTAATTTTGATGACCATTACGCGGGCGTTGTGCGCGAACGCTTGGGCAGACAATGTTGTCTAACGAACTCGTCCTGAGAATTGGTAAAATGATCATGTGTACCAAATTTCATCAAAATCGGTCAACTTTTACTCAAGTTATCGTCGTACGTTTCATACACACAGACAGACACGGAGCATATTTTGTTGAATATGTAGGGAGCTCGCTACGCTTGCTTCAAAAATGATATTAATAACGCCTGTTCTTTCAGTCAATTTTTTAACTGATTATGATGGATCTCTCTATGAGATCACTGGTTCTGTTCGCAAAAGTTTTAAGACCAAAATATTAGATTCAATCATATTACTCTTTGATGTGCTAGAGTTTATTAAAGACGTGAATAACAATGGTAGGGAAAAAAAAGGGAAGTCATTAACTAAATATTCGCCTCATTTAATATTAAGCCTAATAGATATTAATGGGCTATAAATATTGAACGGATTTCAAGCATTACTATGAATTAAACCCAAAAATATAAAACTTTTCATATAAATAGTGCTTCTGTTGGCAAAGTCCAACATAATATTTCGTCTTTTCAACATATCGATTTGGTTTGCTTTTTACAACTCTCAGTATTAAAAATTATGGGATAGAAGATACAATTTTTCGAACTTTTTTTTACGTAAGAGAGGATACATTTACGTGTTTCAGCACGTTAGTTATTGCTTGAACATAAATTACTTGTGGCCAATGAAGTGATCTATCTTTTGCTTTGGTCTATTGTGTTTTTATGGGTGAAGGCCCCCGTGCAGCTCACTCTAATGTCTTTTTTAGTCGTGAAAAATAATCTATAGTTCTCGCATAGGAATTTCATTCTATCTAAGAAGGATTATTGAAATAAATAATAGTCAATGTCGGGTGATTTATTTGTTTGAGAAAAGTAACATTTTCCTCATTTTGTAGTAAATTGGTCGAAGCGACTGAGTTATGTCCATCCATCACGTGATACAGATAAATCCTCGTTGTTGCCTTTAATACTTTATCGATTCGATCTAGTTTTACAAACTTTAAAATGCTTTGTGACAGATTTTAAACTCTTGAAGTGGATGGCAGAGCTTGAAAAATATTTACCACATAAAAAGGTCAAGGAAAATACTGGAATTTGGTTAGAAAATTATAAGGGTGTTGAGATCTTCCGACACATAATATAATATTTGTTCCATCACAACACATTTTACTTATAAATATATTAATACACTGTTTACATGATGCGAAATTAAATATTTTTTATATAATATATTTGCGCATTGATGGTAAAAATTGATGGTAGTTTGTCACATAATAGGTTAGTTAGTCAAATATTTCTCGAAATCAAAGTGTTCCCCTGTCAAGGGAAAAACTACCATCAACTTGATAATTGATGGTAGTTACACCAAAAAGGGCGGGAATTGGCCACTCTCCACCATTGTCAAGCTATGTCCCGCAGACCAAATATTCTTAAAGGCAACAAAACCTTTACTTATACACAAAATGCTAGCTTGATGTTAATCAGACACTTTTTTGCACGCTAATTCCTGGACTAGAACCAATTTATCTCAGAATTGGTGAATATACTTAGGCACTGACCCACCGATGATTCCCCATGAATGTTATTTTGATGAAGCTAAGTGCCACACTGAATTGGCAGTCTATTTTATATATTTATTTTCAATTCCAATAGTTATTGGTTGTCAGATTTTTAAATCATCTTAATCTCGGATTTAGAAGAAATCTGGATTGGAAAAAGCTAAGCTAAAAGCTTCTTAGACACTATTCCTCATCTTCAACCTCTTATGATAGCATATAAGGGATAAAAGTCGACTTGCGAGGCTCTCAACTAAAACTTTTAGCTGTTACTTGTTTTTACCTTCACTACAAACAATTTCTACTATTGATTCCCGCAGTAATATAAAAGAACAGATATAAAATCCTACCCCGTTCGTAAAATTGTACAGAATTTTCTCTGTGAGATTACAGATTTTTATTATTAAAGCGACAGACAGACATTTTTTAAAAACCACTATAAAACGTGTAAATCTAACAAAATCTCAAATCTTTTACTCTATCACAATACTTTCTCTGCATAAATACTATTGTATATTAGAAAGAAAAAACCCAAAGAGTTAAAAAATAGGACACCAAAATGCTCAGCCCGTCCACACATTAGAACTCGAGGTGTGGATATGGCCACAATTCCATGTTTCCAAAGAGAAACCGAGGTTTAAATCCACTTTAATATGCTTTTATTATTGAAAAGGCATTGGACGATCGGCAGAGTGGAGGGGGACTAATGGCTCATAATAGCTTGGCAGTAGAATTTGCCAAGCTCGAGGTTACAGGTGGGAGGCAATTTCCTTCCAGCAACTGCAGTTAGTAACAACGGCAACCAGTTCCATCAGCGGCGACTTAAACCTCTTCACAGCAATCACACCTGGGCAATTTTCTGTACCTTACAGTGGTGTAAGATACCGGTAACAACGTTGCTTTTTCTACTTTAAACGTTTAGGTCCGCTTTTATAGTTTTAACGATCTTTATCAATATATAGCGGTGTCGCTGTTTGTTTTAATGCAAAATGCTTTATAAAAAAAAGTTCGTCTTATCGAATAGATAAAGTTAGAATTTTTTCCCGTCCTAAAATTCCAATTTTAATTTTGATGCGAACCATTACGCGGGCGTTGTGCGCGAACGCTTGGGCAGACAATGTTGTCTAACGAACTCGTCCTGAGAATTGGTAAAATGATCATGTGTACCAAATTTCATCAAAATCGGTCAACTTTTACTCAAGTTATCGTCATACGTTTCATACACACAGACAGACACGGAGCATATTTTGTTGAATATGTAGGGAGCTCGCTACGCTTGCTTCAGTCAATTTTTTAACTGATTATGATGGATCTCTCTATGAGATCACTGGTTCTGTTCGCAAAAGTTTTAAAACCAAAATATTAGATTCAGGCATATTACTCTTTGATGTGCTAGTGTTTATTAAAGACGTGAATAACAATGGTAGGGGAAAAAAAGGGAAGTCATTAACTAAATATTCGCCTCATTTAATATTAAGCCTAATAGATATTAATGGGCTATAAATATTGAACGGATTTCAAGCATTACTATGAATTAAACCCAAAAATATAAAACTTTTCATATAAATAGTGCTTCTGTTGGCAAAGTCCAACATAATATTTCGTCTTTTCAACATATCGATTTGGTTTGCTTTTTACAACTCTCAGTATTAAAAATTATGGGATAGAAGATACAATTTTTCGAACTTTTTTTTACGTAAGAGAGGATACATTTACGTGTTTCAGCACGTTAGTTATTGCTTGAACATAAATTACTTGTGGCCAATGAAGTGATCTATCTTTTGCTTTGGTCTATTGTGTTTTTATGGGTGAAGGCCCCCGTGCAGCTCACTCTAATGTCTTTTTTAGTCGTGAAAAATAATCTATAGTTCTCGCATAGGAATTTCATTCTATCTAAGAAGGATTATTGAAATAAATAATAGTCAATGTCGGGTGATTTATTTGTTTGAGAAAAGTAACATTTTCCTCATTTTGTAGTAAATTGGTCGAAGCGACTGAGTTATGTCCATCCATCACGTGATACAGATAAATCCTCGTTGTTGCCTTTAATACTTTATCGATTCGATCTAGTTTTACAAACTTTAAAATGCTTTGTGACAGATTTTAAACTCTTGAAGTGGATGGCAGAGCTTGAAAAATATTTACCACATAAAAAGGTCAAGGAAAATACTGGAATTTGGTTAGAAAATTATAAGGGTGTTGAGATCTTCCGACACATAATATAATATTTGTTCCATCACAACACATTTTACTTATAAATATATTAATACACTGTTTACATGATGCGAAATTAAATATTTTTTATATAATATATTTGCGCATTGATGGTAAAAATTGATGGTAGTTTGTCACATAATAGGTTAGTTAGTCAAATATTTCTCGAAATCAAAGTGTTCCCCTGTCAAGGGAATGTTACTATAACTTCCTTTCGTAAGTACAGCTGCAGCTGAATTTATAGATAAAGTATATCTGATAAAGTTGAATTTAAACCATGAAGTAACAGTTGATTATACTCGTACATCTATATTTTTTTTT